>JAODAL010007399.1:0-125447 GCA_025379985.1 Phyllomedusa bahiana
CCGGCCCCCCTCCTCCCCTTTTCCTTTAAGAAAAACCCGGACTCCCGGGGCGCAGGGAGCGCTTGTTTCAACCGAGCCCCCCTGCTGGTGGGCCCCAGCAGCCCCCCTCTTACTCCCCCCCTTTCCAAACCGAGGACCCCGGGCCCTCTCGTATTGGATTTTCGCGTTTTCTGCCGCGATTTTGGGCAGTGGCACCCGTGATGGCTGTACGTAAGTCTCCAAAAAGAGGGTTTGGGGTCGGCCTTTTTTGGAGACCTAATTTCCATAGCGGCCTGCGAAGTGAAGACAAATTTAAATAACAGTAAGTATTATGAGAAGGGAATCATTTAATAATGTTTCCAAAAGGTGAAAAATATTTCCTTTTTTTTCCCGTTTGTTAAGACGTTGTTGTTTGTTATATTGTTGGGATTACAGGATGTTTGAGGTTTGGGTGTTGGAAAAATGGCCCGGAGGGGGCCCTTTGGAAAAGGGTTGGGGGCAAATTTACAGGTGGCTCGCAGTGCATGCTGGGTGAAGGATAGAGCGGCTCAGCCACGCTGGATTCAATATGTCCCTCTTCAGATTCATTGGTGAGAAGATCATTGTACTCTTGTCCCACTCCTTATATGACACCCTGCTGCTGGAGTGTAAGCCAGTGCTCTGCAGCCTGAAAGACTACAAACTCCCAAACATTTCCTTGGGGGGGTTGTAGAGCCTTTGGACATTAGGGCCACATGTAAAGGGAAAAAATGGTTTTAGGTTTAAAACTCTTTGTTTCTCTTTCAAACCCAATCAGAGCCCCTAAACACCCAACGGAGTCATTGAAAACCAACCCGAGCTCCCCTCTATTTTTTTTTAGAGCACTATATGAAAAGAAAGGGGAAACTAGATTGGCTACTATGAGCTTGATTTGGTTTTATGGGAAAAAGTGATTTAGGCCCCAGCCGGGTTTTTTTAAAATGTGGCCCCCATTGTGGGTTTTGATATTGAAAATGGGTTTGGGGACGGGTTTCCCCTTGAGAGAGGGGCAAACAAGCACCCTTAATTTTTAATAAAAACTGAATTATAGGGCCCTATAGCAAAATTTAAAATGGGCCCCCCCTTTAAAGAAGGAAGCTGAAACGGGATAAGTTTGCCCGTAGTATGTATAATACCCCAAAGTAAAAACCCAACCCCCAGTGCCCCAATTTGGAAGCCGCGGTTTTTTAAATTTTCTATAAACAACCATGTTATTGCAGCTGCGTGGCTATAGTTACATCGGGGATTTTTTTCGACCCCCCAGTTTCAAAAAGTGATCCCCAAAATTTCCAGGGCAATACCCACTTTACCATTGTAAAATGGAAACTTAAGGATAGTGGGCCTTTTCTTTACCCCTGGAAAGGATTTTCCCGGGAAATGTCAAACATTTCCTATTTTATTTTGATTTAAATTTACAAAATTTCAAAAAACTTGTGTGTTTCCCTGTTTGCGGGTTTTTATGTGTTCCGTGTTTTGTCGGTCTTTTGTGTTCCGTGTTTTGTCTGTTCCCTTTTGTGTTGCGTGTATGTCGGTCTTTTGTGTTGGTGTATGTCGGTCTTATGTGTTGGTGTGTGTCGGTTTTTTTTGTGTTCGTGGTTTTTTGTTGGTTTTTTTTTTTTTTGGGGGGTTTTTTTTGTCGGTCCCGTGTGTTTACCCCTGTATGTCGGTTTCCCGTGTGTTATGTGTATGTCGGTCCTGTGTGTTTCGTGTATGTCCCGGGTTTATGTGTTGCGTGATTGTCCGGGGCTTATGTGTTTGGTTTTATTTTCGGTCTTATTGTTGGTGTATGTCGGTCTTTTGTGTTAGGTGTATGTCGGTTTTATGTGTTGCTTTTGTGGGGGTCGGTTTTATTTTGTTCCGGTGTATGTCGGGTTTTTGTGTTGCGTGTATGTCGGGCCCGGTTTTGTTCGTGTTTTGTCGGGGTTCCCCGTGTGTTAGGTGTATGTCGGTCCTGTGTGTTGCGTGTATGTCGGTCTTATGTGTTGCGTGTATGTCGGTTTTTATTTTGTTAGTGTTTTATGTCGGTTTTTATGTGTTTTTTTTGTATGTCGGTTTTTTGTGTTTAGGGGGGTATGTCGGTCTTATGTGTTGCGTGTATGTCGGTCTTATGTGTTGCGTGTATGTCGGTCTTATGTGTTACGTGTATGTCGGTCTTATGTGTTACGTGTATGTCGGTCCTATGTGTTAGGTGTATGTCGGTCCTATGTGTTACGTGTATGTCGGTCTTATGTGTTAGGTGTATGTCGGTCTTATGTGTTGCGTGTATGTCGGTCTTATGTGTTGCGTGTATGTCGGTCTTATGTGTTGCGTGTATGTCGGTCTTATGTGTTCCGTGTATGTCGGTCTTATGTGTTCCGTGTATGTCGGTCTTATGTGGGTTTGGTGTTGGGCCTTTCTTTGGGGTTGCGTGTAGTCGGTTTTATGTGGTTTCGTGTATGTCGGGGCTTATTTTTTGTTGGTGTAATTTGGTCTTATGTGTTAGGTGTATGTCGGTCCTATGTGTTAGGTGTATGTTGGTTTTTATGTGTTGCGGTTTTTTATGTCGGTTTTTTTGTGTTGGTGTATGGTCGGTTTATGTGTTTTCGTTTTATGGGCGGTCTTATGTGTTCCGTGTATGTCGGTCTTATGTGTTCCGTGTATGTCGGTCTTATGTGTTGCGTGTATGTCGGTCTTATGTGTTCCGTGTATGTCGGTCTTATGTGTTCCGTGTATGTCGGTCTTATGTGTTGCGTGTATGTCGGTCCTGTGTGTTAGGTGTATGTCGGTCCTGTGTGTTACGTGTATGTCGGTCCTGTGTGTTAGGTGTATGTCGGTCCTGTGTGTTACGTGTATGTCGGTCCTGTGTGTTACGTGTATGTCGGTCTTATGTGTTAGGTGTATGTCGGGGCTTATGTTTTTAGGGGGTTGCGGTCCTATTGGGGGTTGTGGTTTTTTTCGGTTTATTTTTGTTACGGGGTTGTCGGTCCCTTTTGTTTTTGTATATGCGGGTCTTATGTGTTAGGTGTTTTGCCGGGTCTTTGTTTTTAGGTGTATGTCGGTCTTATTTTGTTGCGGGTTGGCCCGGGCTTATGTGTTCCCTTATGTCGGGTTTCTTATGTGTTCCCCTGTTATGTCGGTTTATGTGTTTGGGGTTAAAGGGCGGTTGTGCGTTTGGGTGTATGTCGGTCCTGTGTGTTACGTGTATGGGTTTTCTTATGTGTTTTGGGGTTGTCGGTCTTATGTGTTGCGTGTATTTTCGGGTTTATGTGTTTCGTGTATGGGGGTTTTTTCTTATGTATTGGTGTTTTGGCGGTCTTATTTTGTTTTTCCCTGTATGCGGGTTTTAGTGTTCCGGGGTATGTCGGGTTTTTTGTGTTCCCTGTATGGGCGGGGCTTATGGGGTTACGTGTATGTCGGTCCTATGTGTTAGGTGTATGTCGGTCCTGTGTGTTTTGTTTTACTGTTGTTTTTGTGGGGTTGGTGTTAAGGGCGGCCTTTGTGTGTTACGTGTATGTCGGTCCTATGTGTTACGTGTATGTCGGTCTTATGTGTTACGTGTATGTCGGTCCTATGTGTTACGTGTATGTCTGTCTTATGTGTTTCGGTTTTGTCTGTTTATGTGTTAGGGTTTTGGGGGTCCCATGTGTTGCGTTTTATGGGCCAGGTTTCCCCTGTGTTAGTGTATGTCGGTCCCCATGGGGTTAGTGTATGTCGGTCCTATGTGTTACGTGTATGTCGGTCTTATGTTTTACGTGTATGTCGGTCCTATGTGGTTCCCTGCATTTTCGGTCTTAAAGTGGGTTTCCCTGCATGTCGGTCTTTTGTGTTACGTGCGTCGGGTTTTATGTGTTTACCGGGGGTTTTTTCCCCCCCCCGGTCGGTTTTTGTGGTACCCCTGTTTTTCCCGAAAATTTAAGGGCCGTGTCTTTATTAAATTTTTTCTCCCAAAAAACGAGCCGGGACTTTTATTTTTAGGGGTGTTTTTTTTTTCTTATGACAAAAAAATTCACATTTATTTTTGAACAAAACATCAACATGAATTTTAAAATACTGGAATGTTTTTATCAAAAAACACAGCAGAAGCGCCAAACTTTTGAATTTCATAAAATTAAAAAAGAAATATGTCTTATTTTCGGGGGTGTTTTAATTTTTAGGGAAAACAGGGTTGGTTGGGATGTCGGTTTTAAAGTGGGTTTCCTGTTTTGTCGGCTTATGGTTAACCTGTATGGCGGTCTTATGTTTTTGGTTTTTAGGGTCCCTTTCTTGGGGTTAGGTGTTTGTGGGGCCTATGTGTTTCGTGGATGTCCCGGGCCCATGTGGGTTTGTGGGATTTTCGGCTTATGTGTTAGTGTTTTGTCCCGGTTTATGTGTTTGGTGTATGTCGGGGCCTATGGGGTTTAGTTTTATTTTCGGTCTTATTTTTGGTTTCGTGTATGGCGGGCTTAAAGTGGCCCAAGGTATGTTTGGTCCTATTTTGTTAGGGTGTATTTTCGGGACTATGTGTTAGGTTTTTGTCGGTTTCCCATGTGTTAGGGGTCTTTTCGGTCCTATGTTTTTGTGTATTGTTTGGGTTTTTGTGTTAGGTGTTGGGCCCGGGCCTATGTGTTCCCTGTTTTGTCGGTCTTTTGGGTTTTTGGTGTTTTTGTCGGTTTTTTTGTGTTTCGTGAAAGTCTGGTCCCCTTTTGGGCCCTGTTTTTGTGGGGCCTAAGGGGTTCCCGTGTATTTCCCGGGCTTTATGTGTTTGGTGTATTTTCCGGGGCCCATGTGTTAGGTGTATGTCGGTCCTATGTGTTAGGTGTATGTCGGTCCTATGTGTTAGGTGGGTTTTTCGGTTTTTATGTGTTAGGGGTATGGGTTATGGGTTAGGTGTTTGTCGGGCCTAGGGGTTGGTGTTTGTCGGTCCCTTTTTGTTGGTGTATGTGGGGGCTTATGTGTTTCGTGTATGTCGGTCCTTTGTGTTACGTGTATGTCGGTCCTATGTGTTCGTGGGATGTCCCTCCTATTTTTGTTACGTGTATGTGGGGCCTTTCGAGTTAGGTGTTTTGTCCGGGGGCCTATGTGTTTCGTGTATGGGCGGGGCCCCAAAGTGTTACGTGTATGTCGGTCTTACGTGTTAGGTGTATGTCGGTCCTATGTGTTACGTGTATGTCGGTCTTTCGGTTAGGGGTTGTCGGTTCCCATGTGTTACTGGGGATGTCGGTCTTTCGTGTTTTGGTGGTATGTCGGGTTTCCCGTGTTAGGGGGTATGTCGGTTAGGGGTTACGGATGTCGGTCTAGGGGTTACGGTGTATGTTTGGGTCTTTGTGTTAGGTGTTTTTGTCGGTTTTCCCCCTTTTGTTTTAGTGTTTTGTCGGTCCTTAAGTGTTACGTGTATGTCGGTCTTAGGTGTTAGGTGTATGTCGGTCCTATGTGTTACGTGTATGTCGGTCTACGTGTTAGGGGTATTGGTCCCCTTGTGTTAGTGTATGTCGGGGCCTATGGTTTTTGTGTTGTCCGGGCCTATGTGTTACGTGGGATGTCGGTTTCCCATGTGTTTAGGGGGTATGTCGGGGGCCTATGTGTTACCCTGTTGGGTCTTTTTGTGGTTTGGGGGGTTTTTTGGCGGTTTTTTATTGTGGGTTTTGGTTGGGGTGCACAACCGCCCAGGCACGCAAAAAAGGGAAACTCCACCCTTCCCCAATGTGAGGCCAGGGGGAAAAACTTTTTGCCATAGCTGGGGGGTTTGCTTTTTTGGTTTGTTTTTATTATTTTTAAGCGGCCCTTAAAAGGGGTTTGCTAGTGTTCGTTTCCCCTGAGTTTTAAACAGTTCCTCAAACAGGTTTTCCCCCAAAAGGCCCGGGGGTGGTTCTATACGCCCGTGGGGTTAAAATTTCAATTTTAGGGAGCTTTAGGCTAGGGGCTACACCCCGGTGGGTTTTTTTAGGGATTCAGTATTTTGTCGTGAAAAAACTGACCTTTCCCAGCGATTTTTGAGGAATTAATAGAAGGAAATTTTTTGAGGTTTTTTCCTAAAACGAAAAAACCCAAACCCGTGGGATTAAAACATGTTCCTATTCCTGCTGGACCCCGTCGGATTCCCGCCAAGGCCCAATTTTACGGGGGCCCCAAGGAATTTGAAAATTCCGGGCCGCATTTCTTGCGCAAAAAAAATAGCAAACAGTCCCGCAATTTGAAAATGCCCGTTGGGGTTTTGGGCGCCATTTTTAAATTGCTGTGTGGATCTAGGGCCCTTTCTTTTTTACAGTTCAGGAGAGTTTCTCTAACCCGGATTACAGTTTTAAAACCAAAGTTTTTCAGTCCTACAGGGACATGGAATTTTTGTTTAAATTGAAGTTTTTGTTAAATATAATTGTTTGTTCCCAATTTTCAGTCTATTTTGGGGTTAAAATCCCCCCGGCCCCTTTTAGCTTTGAGTTAACAGACATCTCTGGTTCAGCCCCTCAGATAACAGAGGTTTCCCCCCTCTCGCTAATAAAAAATAAAAAGAAGTCCCGCTTCAGGTAATCAGATAACAAGACGTCCCCCCTCTAGCCAAACAGGAAAAAACCGGGGTTTCCGGGTTTTCAGCTAATCAGATAAAGGGCGTCCCGCTTCCGTAAATCAGATAAACGGGCGTCCCCGCTCTCAGCTAAACGGTAACAGGCGTCCCCCCTCTTAGCTTAATCGGTTTAAAAGAAGCCCCCGCTTTCAGCCAAACAGGAAAAAGACGTCCCCGCTTCAGCTAATCGGATAAAAAGATGTTTCCCCCCTCTTAGCAATCGATAACAGACGTTCCCCCCCTCTCAGCTAATAGTAACAGACGCCCCCCTCTTCCCGGGGAATTTGGATAACAGACGTCCCCGCTCTCAGCCCAATCCCGGAAAACAGACGTCCCCGCCCCTTGCTAATCGGATAACAGAGTCCCCGCTCTCAGCTAATCGGATAACCGACGGCCCCCCCGCTCTTTAGCCAATCGGGAAAACAGGGGTCCTCCCTGCCTTAAGTCGGATAACAGGGCTTTTCCCCGCCTTTAGCTAATTTGGATAACCCGAGCCCCCGCTTCAGCCAAACAGATAACAGACGCCCCCCCTCCCCCACCCAAACCGATAACAGAGTCCCGTTTCAGCCCAAACGGTAAAAAGTCCCCGTTCTCCCCCAATAGATAAAAAGAGTCCCCGCCTCCCAATTTAGATAACAAGTCCCCCCCTTCCCAGCCCAAACAGATTTAAAAGACTTTCCCCGCTCTCAGACCAATAGATAAGACGTTTGCTCTCAGCCAAACAGATTTAAAAAGATCTCCCGCTTTTTAGCCAATTTAGAAAAAACAGGGCGTCCCCGTCCCCAGCCATCAGATAACAGACTTTCCCTTTCTTCAGCCAAATCAGATAAAAAAGACGTCCGCCCCTCCAGCCCAATCAGTAACAGGGCGTTCCCCGGCTCCAAACTAAACGTAACAGAAGTTTCCCCCCCCCTCAGCCAAAACCCGTTTTAAAAGGGGTCCCCCCCTTCCGCCCAAACAGATAAAAAGCCCTCCCCCGCTTTTCGGCCCCTTTTTAGTTTAAAAAGGACGTTCCCCCCCTCTCGGCTAAACAGAAAAGGCGTCCCCGCTCTTTGGTAATCAGAAAAACAGACGTCCCCCCTTCGGCAATCAGATAAGAAAGTCCCCCCTCTCGGCCAATAAAAAAAGACGTTCCCCCCTCTTGGCCAAACAGATAACAGACGTCCCCCGCTCCGGGGCCAATCAGATTAAGATTCCCCCCTCTCGGGCCCAAACAGATAACCCGAAGTCCCCCCTCTCAGCTAATCAGATAAAGAGTTTCCTGCTCTCAAGCTAATCAGATAATTTTTTTTAATTTTTTTTTTTTTTGACATTGGAATTTAAATTTTTGCGGAATTTTCCCATGTTTGAGGAATATACGGGCACAAGGACCCCCCTAAGGGGTGCTTTTCCTTCAAATAACTAATTCCAAGTTTCCCGTTCAAAATTTCCCGGGGTTGGGCCATCCTGCACTTTTCATAGGTTTTTGCCATCAAAAATGTAATTTGCTGAGGCCCCACCTATTTTTTAGAAAGGGGCCCTGAATGTGTTTTGGGTCAAAGGGGCAGGGGCCGGTTTCACTTGCCCCCAAATCTCCATTCTGGGCCCTTTTGGGGGTTTTTGGTATGGCCGAACCCACTGCCTCCCCTGTACTGGGAAATGCCAAAAGAACAGAATGGAGAGTTTGTGTTGGAAATGTAAACCCTGTCTTCCCCCTCTGAGCCAACATTTCCCGGGCCATTTCCCGAGATAGGTGCAGGCTGCAGAGGTGGGACCCGCACCTTACACTCTTTTATGACATATTCTATCAATATGCCAACAAAGAACAAAATGGGAGCATCCCTTTAAGAACACTGCTATAATGTACACATGGATATCATAAGATGACCACTACCGGAGCTCAATGCATAACAATTAACTGTATTAAGCTCCTATTGAGGAGTTACCTGTGCCTATGGAGAGGCCAGTCTGTAGTCACTGTTGTAGCTATACTGTATGGCCAGGTGATTGCATAGTGTGGGTCTATTGGTAGAGGGTACAGCTGTGGATGACTCCTGAGTGTATTCCTTAAAGGAGTATTTCCATCTGGGGACATAGGATTCAGCAGCTTTTTTATGCAGCTGCTCAAAACAGATAGGTGGCTGCGCATGCGCGGCTTTCTCCGTTCACTTCTTTGGGAGTGTCCAGGGACGCAGTGTACACGGGCTCAGCGGTACTCTGGCCTAGCAGTGATTGGCGAGAGCCATGCATGCGCAGCCACCTATCTGTTCTCCTCGGCCACAGAAGAAAGCTGCCAAATCCTATGTCCCCAGACAGGAGTACCCCTTTAACAACCAGCCTGATATATTAAACCTAGTACTGAACCGGACCAAGCAGCTTACAGGTCTTAAAATGCAGGCAGGGATCTTATTGTGTGGTGTGGGCAGCACCTACCGTTTACTATATGTTTTCTCCCATTTTATAGAAAATCTGCTTGTTGTCACTGAATAAAACCTTCATTATTTACTACCTTAGTGAGTAGCAATACGTCTTAAGTTAGTGATACTTCTCGTTCTGACTTGCCCTGATTACAGATGTTCAGAACACTGATCGGGTCCGGTGAACAATCAGTCTTTGTTTAATTAAACAGGGCCATACTCACAGCTCAAAGGCTGGACTGAAACTGAACCCCGTAAAGAGGCAACACTGGCCCCTATGCTACTTGGGAAAGATAAACAGGTGCAGCTGATAGCTGAGCAGTAGGTCACATACCCCACCACTAGGGGAACAATTAGACTGCACCTTAAATGGATCCCCTGTTCCCACAGTATGCAGAAAAGCCACAGTATAATACATGGGGAATTGCACAAATGCAAAAATACCGATAAGACAACCACTCCCACACCTTCAATATATGAAGGGGGTGGTTGCTGGTATTATCATTGCATATAGATAAGGCGATACAAATGAAACAAATTCTTGTGACTTCAATGCTTTTAATAATTTCAAAGTCACATAGCAGATACAAGTGGTGCACTCAAGTGTCATGTCGCGGCGTTCATCCAGCCGTTCAAAGTAGTCCACGAGAGCTCCCAGCAAGCTGAGTAGATTGGGACCATCAGACACTGGGTGGAATAATAATAATAATAATAATCTTTATTTCTATAGCGCCAACATATTCCGCAGCACTTTACAAATTCAAGGGTAGACATACAGACATTACACATTAAAAGTACTTACAAATGAGACACAAGGTGTGAGGGCCCTGCTCGTGAGAGCTTACAATCTATTAGGGTGTATGGGTGAAAACATACGGTAAGAAGTGCCAAGTTTACAATGGCCCGGCCCCATGTTCATAAATGGGGGGTGGTTTACATGAAAAATGGATGAAACTGCCACCCAGACTGTACATCTATATACAGATAAGTGCCTGTGAGTGCCCAAGTGCAGGGGTGACAGATGTGTGTGATAGCAGTTAGGGATCTAGGTGGGCCAGACCGGAGAAGATGTATTTTCAGGGCCCTCTTAAAATGTGAGGGTTGTGAATGTGCTGATCGCCGCGGTAGCATATTCCAGAGAATTGGTGCCGCACGTGTGAAATCTTGTAGGCGGGCATGGGGGTTCGGAGGAGTGAGGAATGTCATCTGATATCATCAGCAGAGCGCAGACCACGGTAGGGCGGTAGACGGAGAGGTAGGGAGGAGCAGCGCTGTGGAGAGCTTTATGGGTGAGAGTGCTGAGTTTATATTGTATCCTGTACTGGAGGGGCCCACCGTGCAGGGGACTGACACAGGGTAGAGGCATCAGTAAGCGGCTGGAGAGAAAGACAAGCCTGGCTGTCCCATTCTGGACAGATTGGAGAGGGAGAGTTTGCAGAGAGGGAGACCGATAAGCAAGGAGTTGCAGTAGTCAAGAACGAGAAAGAATAAGAGCAGTAATGAGAGTTTGAGTCGTTTCCACAGTGAGAAATGGACGGATTTTGGAGATATTCTTGAGGTGCAGGTGACAGGAGCGGGCAAGGGATT
Source organism: Phyllomedusa bahiana (assembly GCA_025379985.1). Taxonomy (NCBI): domain Eukaryota; kingdom Metazoa; phylum Chordata; class Amphibia; order Anura; family Hylidae; genus Phyllomedusa; species Phyllomedusa bahiana. Next base: position 10,498 of record JAODAL010007399.1, read on the forward strand.
GGATATATGGAGAGAAGAACGTAACCCTCACCTGTGCAACGTTTCGGGGGATGCGTCAAGCACTCGTACAGCAGGTTTACGCTACCTTATATAGACAAGTGGCAATAACACCTATGTTTAAAATTCTCATTCAACTCTTTGGGAACCAATGTCTCCAATGAGGCAATCCAGAAAGCCTCCCTTTATTATATTGAGACTTATCGCTGCAGCTCACCTCTAGGACTTACCACCTCAGCTCGGGGAGCCCGTGTCCCTCTTCCATGAAATGTGCAGCCACGGTCATTGCACCAAAGCTCCTTTTTTCCTGCATAGTCCCTGATTCCTCAACACGACCGGTTTTAACCCTATACTGCCTGATGGCGGATCTGTGCTTGTTGGTCCTGATCTTTACTGCCCGACATAGATTTTTCCACACGAGCACTTGAGCATATACAGTTGAAACCAGAAGTTTCCATACATTATATAATAAGCCCCATCTGCAGGTTTTTCTCACTATCTGACATGAAATCAGAATAAACCTTCCCCGTTTTAGGTCAATTAGGAACCAAAATTATTAATATTTGCCAAATGCCAAAATAATGAGAGAGAATTTTTAAGGCATTTTTATTACTTTCTGCAAAGTCAAAAGTTTCCATACATTTCCTTAGTATTTGGTAGCATTGCCCTTAAACTGTAGGACTTTGGTCAAACGTTTTGGATCCTTCCACAAGCTTCTCACAATAGTTGGTAGGAATTTTGGCCCCTTCCTCCTGACAGAACTGGTGTAACTGAGCCATGTTTGGAGGTCTCCTTGCTCGCTCCGGCCTTTTCAGCTTTACCCTTAGATTTTCAATAGGATTGAGATCAGGGCTTTGTGATGGTGACTCCAAAACATTGACTTGGTTCTCCTTAATCCGTTAACCACCGCCCGCTGTCTTTAGGCAGAGGGCATTTCAGGTCGTTTGTCTGCAGCGACGTTGCTGCAGACATTGGGCCCCATGCAGCAGCAGCCCTGAGACCAGGGGCTGTACTTCATAACCCTGTTCCTAGCGCAGTCTCTGTAAGATCCGGGAAGCGCTTAACCCTTTGATTGCCACGGTTCATGACCGCAGCATAATCAAAAGGTTTCCCCTGTAATCGGGACTCCCGGTGACCCAAAAGAGCCCGGCGAACAGCTGCACAGTCAGCCCTGGGGACCTAGAGTAGCCTCAGGACTGTCTGTGTAAAAAGCCAGTGATCAGGGCACACTGTGTGCTGCCCTGACTGCAGGCTGTGTCAGACTGATACAAATTATAATGTATTAGCATATATGAATATGCTAATATATTACTAAGGGTAAAAAAAAAAATTTAAAACATGGGATTTAAAAAAAAAAAAAAAAAAACAACATAAAAAAATGTAGAAATAAAATAAATAATAAAATAAAAATAAATATTTAATAAAAAATTATTGTGCATACATTACACACAAAAAAAACCTACACACGACCATAATAACCTGAAGAATTAATCTAACAAGTTATTAAGTGTGAAATGTGAATGTTGTAAAAAGAAAAAAAAAAATAATAAAATTGAACTAGAAGTGAACTTAAACTATTCCCCCATAAAGTAAAACTCGTCTCGGATAAAACGAGGCCTCATCCAACTGCGTCATTGAAAAAATAAAAAAGTTACAACTGTTGAAACGCAAGGAGGCAAAAACTGAAAAAATGTTCTGGTCATTAACTACTTTTCAGGTGTTTGGTTTAAGGGGTTAGGATAGCCTGCCTGATGATCCCTGCGGGTCTGTCCTATGTAGACATGAATGTCAGACTCTCTGCACTGTTTTTCCTCTTTTTTTTTTCCATTGACTTGTGGCGCGGTATCTGGAGAATCTCCCACCCCACTTTTTTCAATACTTGTCTGTCAGATCCTCTATTAGAGAATTTGTCAATGATTTTTTGCATGTGGATTAAATAACCACTCGTGGACGGCTTTGAACGGCTGGATGAACGCGGCGATGTAACACCTGAGTGCACCACTAGTCCCCGGAGTCGATTGCTAAGGTCTTAACAATCGACTTGAGGCCTTAACAACTGGCTTAACAACCGACTGGAGTCCGCGGAGTCGATTGCTAACTCTTATCAACTGACTTGAGCTGAGGCCTTAACAACCGGCTTAACGACTGTTAGCGACTTCACACGCAGTAAATTATGTGTCCCCCAGTGAAGGTAAAAGGGTCCCCCAGTAAGTTATACGTCCTCTAGTAGGTGGTTATATACTTTATATATCTCCCAGTAGGTAGGTGTGTAGTTTATATGTCCCCCCAGCAGGTATATAGGCAGGTTATGGATCCCCCAGTAGGTATATAGGCAAGTTATGGATCCCCCAGTAGGTATATAGGCAGGTTTAGGTCCCCCAGCAGGTATATAGGCAGGTTTAGGTCCCCCAGCAGGTATATAGGCAGGTTTAGGTCCCCCAGCAGGTATATAGCCAGGTTTAGGTCCCCCAGCAGGTATATAGCCAGGTTTAGGTCCCCCAGCAGGTATATAGGCAGGTTTAGGTCCCCCAGCAGGTATATAGGCAGGTTTAGGTCCCCCAGCAGGTATATAGACAGGTTATAGGTCCCCCAGCAGGTATATAGGGAGGTTTAGGTCCCCCAGCAGGTATATAGGCAGGTTTAGGTCCCCCAGCAGGTATATAGGCAGGTTTAGGTCCCCCAGCAGGTATATAGGCAGGTTTAGGTCCCCCAGCAGGTATATAGGCAGGTTTAGGTCCCCCAGCAGGTATATAGATAGCTTATAGGCCCCACAGCAGGTATATAGATAGCTTATAGGCCCCACAGCACGTGTATATTTAGGTAGCTTATAGGCCTCACAGCACATATGTAGGTAGATTATAGCTCCTCCCTGCACGTATATAAGTAGATAATAGCCCCCCTCCCTGCACATATAACAATAGATAACAGCCCCCCTCCCTGCACATATAACAATAGATAACAGTCCCCCTCCCTGCACATATAACAATAGATAACAGCCCCCTCCCTGCACATATAACAATAGATAATAGCCCCTCCCTGTACATATAACAATAGATAACAGCCCCCCTCCCTGCACATATAACAATAGATAACAGCCCTCCTCCCTGCACATATAACAATAGATAACAGCCCTCCTCCCTGCACATATAACAATAGATAACAGCCCCCCCCTTGCAATAACAATAGATAACAGCCCTCCTCCCTGCACATATAACAGTAGATAATAGCATCCCTCCCTGCACATATAACAGTAGATAATAGCATCCCTCCCTGCACATATAACAATAGATAAAAGCCCCCCGCCCTGCACATATAACAATAGATAACAGCCCCCCCTTCCCTGCACATATAACAATAGATAACAGCCCCCTCCCTGCACATATCACAATAGATAACAGTCCCCTCCCTGCACATATAACAATAGATAACAGCCCCCCTCCCTGCACATATAACAATAGATAACAGCCCCCCCCCCTGCACATATAACAATAGATAACAGCCCCCCCCCCTGCACATATAACAATAGAAAACAGCCCCCCCTCCCTGCACATAAAACAGTAGATAATAGCCCCCTGCACATATAACAGTAGATAATAGCCCCCCTGCACATATAACAGTAGATAATAGCCCCTCCCTGCACATATAACAATAGATAATAGCCCCTCCCTGCACATATAACAGTAGATAATAGCCCCCCTCCCTGCACATATAACAATAGATAATAGCCCCTCCCTGCACATATAACAATAGATAATAGCCCCCTCCCTGCACATATAACAGTAGATAATAGCCCCCCTGCACATATAACAGTAGATAATAGGCCCTCCCTGCACATATAACAGTAGATAATAGCCCTCCTCCCTGCACATATGACAGTAGATAATAGCCCCCCTCCCTGCACATATAACAATAGATAACAGCCCCCCTCCCTGCACATATAACAATAGATAACAGCCCCCCTCCCTGCACATATAACAATAGATAACAGCCCCCCCCCTGCACATTTATAATTAGATAATAGGCCCCCAGCATGAATAGCGCTAATTAAAAGTAATACCCTGACAGCACTTACCTGACCTCGCTCCCCGCCGCTGTCGGTGCTCCCGGTCTTTTCTTCAGCGGCGTGACGTCACCAGGCCGCGCGCGGGCAGCGTGATGACGCGCACGCCGCCTGGGCTGTGCACTCCAGTGCGCACAGAGCCGCATCCTGACTGCGGCCACAGATTACTCCGCGGAGCTCTCTGCTCCGCTGAAGCATCTAACTGGATGTGCGTCCGGCGGACGCACATACAGTTAGTCCCGCTGCCGTCGCCAAGGTCTTAAGCCGCTAAGCCAATAGCTTAGCGACTGGTAGCGGCTTTGGACCCTAACGATCGGCGGCGGCGGCGGATAGCGGCGGCGCCGGGGACTACTGACCTCGCTCCCCGCCGCTGTCGCTGTCGGTGCTCCCGGTCTTTTCTTCAGCGGCGTGACGTCACCATGGCCGCGCGCAGGCAGCGTGATGACGCGCACGCCGCCTGGGCTGTGCACTCCGGCGCGCACAGAGCCGCATCCTGCCTGCGGCCACAGATTACTCCGCGGAGCTCTCTGCTCCGCTGAAGCATCTAACTGGATGTGCGTCCGGCGGACGGGACATACAGTTAGTCCGCTGCCGTCGCCAAGGTCCTAAGCCGCTCAAGCCGATAGCTTAGCGACTGTAGCGGCTTAGGACCCTAACGATCGGCGGCGGCGGCGTATAGCGGCGGCGCCGGGGACTACTGACCTCGCTCCCCGCCGCTGTCGCTGTCGCTGTCGGTGCTCCCGGTCTTTTCTTCAGCGGCGTGACGTCACCAGGCCGCGCGCGGGCAGCGTGATGACGCGCACGCCGCCTGGGCTGTGCACATCCTGTGTGGCCACGGATTACTCCGCGGAGCTCTCTGCTCCGCTGAAGCATCTAACTGTATGTGCGTCCGGCGGAGCCGCCACCGCTGCCGTCGCCAAGGTCCTAAGCCGCTAAGCCGATAGCTTAGCGACTGGTAGCGGCTTAGGACCCTAACGATCGGCGGCGGCGGCGTATAGCGGCGGCGCCGGGGACTATGCACCACTTGTATCTGCTATGTGACTCGGAAATGATTTGAAGTGTTGAAGTCTGCCTACACCCGAATCCATTCAATTAAAGTAAGATTGATTGTTCACCGGACCCGATCAGTATTTGGAAGTGACTATGTGAGGGACTGGAGACGGCATGGGTGCTCATGATATTGATAGATCCAGGGGCTGCTTATTGAAAAGTCTGATTGCAAATGTTGCCATCTTTCCGGGCTGTTTTGTCCTCTTACTGGTGGAAAATATATAGTTGTTTTGGTCCTGAGGGTCCATGATCTGGGTATTAAAGGGGTTTTCTCACTACATGGATTGCTTTTTACCCTGTTTCCATGAAAATAAGGCAGTGTCTTATATTAATTTTTGCTCCTAAAGATGAGCTAGACTTAATTTTAGGGGATTATGTGTCCATTATGTGGCAATATGTGTCCATTAACAGTGTCCTACCTGTTCCTAGATATCCCCTCTTATATGGGCTGCATCAGCTCCTCAGGTCCAGACCTGTATGATCTCTCCTGATAGGTTGCCAGCACTGGTCACTATAGCTGCAGACCTGTTCTATCTCTCCTGATAGGCTGCCAGCACTGATTGCTATAGCTGCAGACCTGTTTGATCTCTCCTGATAGGTTGCCAGCACGGGTCACTATAGCTACAGGACTGTATGATCTCTCCTGATAGTCTGCCAGCACTGGTCACTATAGCTGCAGACCTGTTTGATCTCTCCTGATAGGTTGCCAGCGCTGGTCATTATAGCTACAGACCTGTTCGTTCTCTCCTGACAGGCTGCCAGCGCTGGTCGTTATAGCTACAGACCTGTTCTATCTCTCCTGATAGGCTGCCAGCACTGATTGCTATAGCTGCAGACCTGTTTGATCTCTCCTGATAGGCTGCCAGCACGGGTCACTATAGCTACAGGCCTGTATGATCTCTCCTGATAGTCTGCCAGCATTGGTTGCTATAGCTACAGACCTGTTTGCTCTCTCCTGATAGGTTGCCAGCACTGGTCACTATAGCTACAGGCCTGTATGATCTCTCCTGATAGGCTGCCAGCACTGGTTGCTATAGCTACAGACCTGTTCGTTGTCTCCTGATAGGCTGCCAGCGCTGGTCATTATAGCTACAGACCTGTTCGTTCTCTCCTGACAGGCTGCCAGCGCTGGTCGTTATAGCTACAGACCTGTTCTATCTCTCCTGATAGGCTGCCAGCACTGATTGCTATAGCTGCAGACTTTTTTGTTTCTCCCCTTTGATAGGCTGCCAGCACGGGTCACTATAGCTACAGGCCTGTATGATCTCTCCTGATAGTCTGCCAGCATTGGTTGCTATGGCTACAGACCTGGCTTCTACTGCAGCCTAGTAGAATCCAGTAAACACGCCCTTGAATTCAAAATGAAACCAAGAAAACAGGACTGAGGTAAGATGAATCAATGTAGTGAGACAACCCCTTTAAGTTTTCAAGATCTCTGCTTGCTGTCATTCAGGAGGAATCATCATTGATTCATGTTGCTTGGTTGAAAAACCATCCTGAATGTGTATAGGAACCATCCATCACATGCTGTTTATACCCCTCACCCTGTCCCAAAGTATGTAATCATATACTGTCTATAATTGGTGCCCGTTTGCAGTGTAGTAGTAGGTATTCCAGGACAGGGCATATCCCTGAATTCTGGACACTGGTTTGTCCTGGGGTTGTAGAGTCAGGAAAGAGACCATGTATACTGTATGTATGTATGCTGTATACTGCACTGACTTTCCAGCTGAGGGATTGCTCAGCAATTATTTTCTATGGTTTTTTCACAGATGACTTTACAGATATTATTGAACGTGCCGTGAAGATTGGCGTGGAGAAGGTAAGACGCCCATGCCTAGGTGTTTATGAAAGTGGCTCTAGAAGGGTCACTGAATATCAACCTGGATGGCCAAGTGATCAATACATGATCTGGGTTGGCTACTTACTTTCCTACATAATTCGGTAGTATACGTGAATGTAACAAAAATTTATTACAGAAAAATGCCTCTTTCTCCACCAATCAGGCTTTTTTCCTCCTTCATCCCTCCTAAACATATAAATCACTCTAAAAAAAAAAAAACTGACTGAAATCTGTCTCACAAGATGTAGTGTGTTCTGTCTGAGGGATCAGGTTACAGCTGCCCTTAGAAGTCTATAGAGAGGGGAGGGGGAATGGTTGAGGAGAGGCATAGAGACAGCTCTAGTGTTATGTCTTATGCAAATGCTTGATTCACAGCTTTCACTACTCAATACTGCGCTGTAATGATCCCAATGCTGTTGTTGACTATGATGGAGTATTATACAGATATAGGAGAGCAGAAACTTATCTTTTCTGTGCAGTGTATGGGAGACATCATAGCAGCTAGTCTCCTCCCACCAGAAAAATAAAAAATGGAAAATAGAGAAGGAAACACTGATGAATAATGTGATATACATGTTATATAATGGCCAGAAAGAGTGCTACTTCTAATGTACATACACAGGACAGCTGGTCCTGAAAAGTTACCTGAGAGCACAGGTACAATGCTTTCCTAATTTAGGGGACTGTGTCTCTTTAGGAAAACCTTTATGTTGACCAGGTACAACTTTTTCCACCACTAATGCCCCAAAACGAACTCAAGCTTGTCTCTCTTCTCTCTTCTTCAGTTTATGATCACAGGAGGAAACCTACATGAGGCCAAAGAGGCGATAGAGATGGTCCGGACCAATGGTATCCATTCATTGCTCTACTTAACGTGTGAACTAAATCATAGGGGTCCTACAGGTGTTTGAAGCTGGATACAGTGAGCCTGTCACTGGGTGTTGTACTCTGCTAACACTGTAATATTTGTGAAGCTTGGGAGACACTTGGCCGGAAGTTGCCATCTGATACCAAGGATCGGCACAGGTGAAGTTCTTTATGTCCAGTTCCCGTATAGATAACCGGCACCAGAGATGTCTGCACTAATCTTCCTCTGCTTTATATGAAAAACACAAATTTAGCTTTTTTTTCCATGTGTGCTTATTTTTGGCACCTACAGGTCACAGGGGAGTCCTAGTGTTTCCAGATATCAATGTTTTTCTACAAATAAAAATTCAGTTGTGATAAAACCTAAATGATTGTCACAAAACCACTCTTCACCTTTTCCTTCTCTTGGAAACTGTGGTCATGCATAACTTGCAGTATGGCCGAATGTTACTGATCCTGAGTTACATCCTGTATAATACTCCAGAGCTGCACTCACTATTCTGCTAGTGCAGTCACTGTGTACATACATTACTTATCCTGTACTGCTTCCTGAGTTACATCCTGTATTATACTCCAGAGCTGCACTCACTATTCTGCTGGTGCAGTCACTGTGTACATACATTACTTATCCTGTACTGATCTAAGCTACATCCTGTATTATACTCCAGAGCTGCACTCACTATTCTGCTGGTGCAGTCACTGTGTACATACATTACTTATCCTGTACTGATCCTGAGTTACATCCTGTATTATACTCCAGAGCTGCACTCACTATTCTGCTGGTGCAGTCCACTGTGTACATACATTACTTATCCTGTACTGATCCTGAGTTAACATTGTATTATCCCCAAGCGGGCACTCATATTCTGCGGGTGCAATCATGTACAAACTTTAAATTTACCCGTTTCTGACCCTTGGTTACATCCTGTATTATCCCCCCGGTGCACCACTTTTTGCTGGGCAGTCACTGTGTACTTTAACTTTTTAACTTATCCTGTACTGACCCTTTTTTTAAAATTCTGTATTATCCCCCCAAGCTTGCACTCACTATTCTGCTGGTGCAGCCAACTGTGAAACCATACATTTCCCTTTTTTCCTGTACTGACCCGGGATTTTTAAATTTCCTGTATTACCTTTCCAAAGGCTGCACTAACTATTCTGCGGTGCAGTCACTTTTTACATACATTATTTTCCCCTGTACTGATCCTGAGTTACATCCTGTATTATCCTCCAAAAGTTTGGCATTTCAATTCTGCGGGTGCAGCCCACTGTACATACATTACTTTTTCCGGGAAATGATCCCGGGAGTTTCTCCGAAATTATACCCAGAGCTGCACTCACTATTCTTGCGCTGCGTAAACGGGTGTACAAAACTTTAACTTATCCTGTACTGATCCGAGTTACACCCTGTTTTAAAATCCTCCAGAGTGCACTCACTTTTCTGCGGGTGCAGCACTGAAAACATACAACTTACCCCTTATGATCCTGATTTTTACCCGGGTTTTTAACCCCAAAAGCTGCACTAAAATATTTGCTGGTTTTAAATTTGTGTAAAATACATTACATTACTTACCGTACTGATCCTGATTTTCATCCTGTATTATACCCCAGAGTTTGACCCATATTCTGCTGGGCATCACTGTGTACATAAAATTCTTACCCCGGGAAACTGATCCTGAGTTACACCCTGTAATTTACCCCAGAGCTGAAACCAATATTCTGCTGGGGGCAGTCACTGTGTACATACTTTAAATTATCCTGTACTGATCCTGAGTTACACCCCTTGTTAAAACCCCAGGCTGAGCTCCCCCTAAGGGTCGTAATTGCTGTGTCTGTGAACTGTCTTGCTGACTGTTTCCAGTAACAACTAAATGAATTTGTGTACCCTTTATGATTTTAATGGGGTTTTTAATTTTTGCTACCTCCCAAAATTTTTAAGTTTTTTCGGGGAATTTTTTTAACCCTGGGGAGTACAAGGGCTTTTTCAGTACGGTGGGCCTCCCCTTTCCTACCAGGTGCGGAGAGTTTGATCAGGAGACCCTGACAGTTTTTTAAATCTGTTTTAAAAGAAGCGATTGAGGACAAATAAAGGGGGGTTTTTGGCTTTTCGGGGAGTCCCGGCCTGGGTAAGTGAGGCACGAATTGTAATATCTAAGGTTTAAAGACTTGGCCCCAACAGGCCCCCCCTGTACCCCTGAAAAAACAGCCCCCGGAAAATCAATGGGGGCTCCGGGGTTGCCGTTTCTACAAAACCACTGTAAAAAGTCACAAAAAAACCTTTAGAAAGCAATTTTATCTTATGGATTTGGAATAAAAAAAACCAGTCATGAAGAAAAAATCCAAAAACAAAATCCCCCAAACTCTAAAAAAATTAACTTTTAAATATAAACCATTAAAAAGAGGGCCAATTCGCATCTAAATCTATCCTAGTAAAAATTAAATCAAAAAATTTTACACTCTACCCCCTACCTAATTTTTTCCCTACACAAAACCTTTAATTAGCCCAAAAGAAAACGCCCCGGGAAGAAGAGGGGCCTAGGTCTTGTGGGCTCACCCCTATTAACACTAAATGCCCCTATCGACTCCCAAAAATTTTTTGGCCCAAAAATTATATTTTCTTTTATGTTTTTTAAAGATACATTTAAATAGAAACCCAGAAAACCAGTATCATTTTCCTATGAGCCTATACCAAGTATTCCCAGAGCTCACAACCCACTGAAAAGGGAAAAGGGGAAATTTTTTCCCCTTTTTCCTCCCTTAAATTTTAAAGGGGTCAATTTTAAATATACTTTTTGCCCATTGGGAAAAAAAAATTAAAAAAGCACATTTTTTGAAAAAATTTCATCTTAAGTTTACAAAAAAACCCTTATCCCGACCCTTTTCCCCCCCCTCCTTTCCCGGGGGGGTTCATCAGGAGGTTCTTGGGGGACAGTTGCCATTGACTTTTAAGATAGTAGCTCTTTGAAAAAACTGTTTTTTCCTATTTTTGGGAACCCAAACTTAAATAATTCAAAAGTCCGCAAATTTACCGCCGCGGGTCCCACTGGGGCGTCAAAAAAACGCTACGCGCATGCGCCGGCATCCCGGGCAAATCCCGGGGGCACCAGCCTTCTGTCGGGCGCGGTAATTCGATTTTCTTTCATCCCACCCCCAAATTCGCCAGCTAGAGGATACGAACGCCCCAATGGCAACCAACACTACTCAAATGCGCGGCGCCAGGGGCCCAAATTTCAGACCCCACCCCGCATGCCCCAATAAAAATGCCGGGAAAACTTCGGCCAGATACGAGTGGGTGTCACAATTACACAAAAACTCTACCCCTTTCATAATTCTCAAGAGATGCTATGGGGGAGGAAGGTCAACCCTTTTCCCCCTACTGGCAAAAAAAAATTTTTAAATCCCTGTTGGTTAGCCCCCAACCATCCTGGCCACGCGATGTTTTGGTTCTCATAACCCCATAATTAAGCAAGATATCACAAGCAAGGGACGTATACAGTTTATAAAATTTAATGTTCCCATTTTTTAATGCATTTTTAAGGGGAAACACCTCAAAAATTTCCCCCAAATGTATAAATATTGAAAAATATACCATCATTTGGGCGAAATATTATCCAAAAATACAATCAAAAAAGGAAAATTTTACTTAATAAGAAAAGGGAAAAAACCCTTTTAAAAAAGCAAAAAACTTTTTTCGAATAAATTTGTAGAGGGATACAAAAATAAAAAATTTCCCGGATAAAAAGATGTATACAATCCTAAGATAATGAAAAATTTACCCTAAGGGAAATTATCCCCAGAATCCCTATTCATTTAACCCCCCATGTACCGAGAAAATTTGGGATATTTGTTTTTATATTCAAAAAAACACCCAAAAAATAAAAGTCATTAAGACCCTCTGGCTGCATCTTTTTCTTTTCTGAACGTCCACCTGTTTCCTTTAAAAGTAATTTTTTGGTAAAATTTTCCCCTTTTCTTAATTTTTTAAATTTTAAATCTTCTCCTTAAAAAAAAACCCATCAGACTCGAGGAATCCCCCTTTGGTTTTCCATCCAGATGTGCCTGGTAAAAGGGGAAATCACCCCTGTTTTCTTCGTCCCCTAAAATGTTCACCAATCCGGTTTTTTAAAATTGTCTAGTCGTTTTTGCCTATAAAATGTTTTCCAAGCTACAGTTTAACAGAAAAAACCCCCCTGGGTAACACAGTTCATAAATTCACAAATCACATAGATCTCCTGTCACCCAGCTCTTAAACTCCTTGGTCTGACAGACAAAAATTACAAAAAGTGCTTTTTCCCCCATCTAAACATTTCCCCCAAAGGTTTACGTTCAAACCCCTTTCCTGGTTGGGTTTTTGGGGGCGTAAAAAGGCTGTAAAAAAAAGCCCCCCCCTCTCTCAAAGACCTTTCCCCTTTTTAGGGCACCCTTTAGGGTTTTTTTAGAGCAATTAAGCTAGTTTTTTATCAAAAAGCAATGTACCCCCCCGTTTTTCCCCAAGGTTCCTTTATCCACATTGTTTTTTTGTTGTCTTTTGTTTCCCATTTATCCTAAATTTTTTCTCCTCATTTCCCGGGTCCCCTCGGGTTTTAATAAAATGGTTCCTGTCACGCTGTTTGGGGGGCACGGAGGGGTCGTTTAGAGAATTTATCCAGGTATTTTAACACTAATGAAAATTGGGGTTTAAATTTAAAATTTTAGATCCAAATGTCAAAATAGCTTTTTTGGGTCTGGGGATTTTTAGGGATGATCTGGGTTAATTACAAACCTGGATCATCGGAAAGGGACGGCTACCAATTTGCCCCCAAAGGTGGGGTTATAAAACACCCCAAAAACTCAAAAAAAAGAAAACCCAAAAAGGGCAAAACCTAAAAGAATAATAGGAACTGCTCCAGGTAAAAAGACTTTTAACAACAGGGAATGATCTCAAAGATAGGGTTTCCTGGAAAGAGGGTTTCCCCCGTCAGTGTTTAAAACCCGCATTTTAAAAAAGGGACTGGGGGGGTGACAGGAACCATCTATTGAAAACCGAGGGGAAACCCCGAAATAGGGGGAACCATTTAGGATAATAGGCACAAAATGACAAAAAAGAAACAATGATGTGATGAGGAAACTTGCGGAAAAAAATTGGGGTATATTGCATCTTGATAAAGATCTAGTGATTGTCTCTCTAAAAAACCTCAAGTTTTTATATTGAAGAGGGAAAGGGCTTGAGAGATAGGTATTCACAGCCAATTTTACGCCAAAAAAAACCAAAGGGGAAAAGGGGTTTTAAAATAAACCCTTGGGAATGTTTTTGATGTGGAAAAATGCACATTTTGTAAGTAAAGTCGTCCAAACCCAAAGGGGGTTTTAAAACTCGGTGACGGGGGAAAATTATGTGATTTGTGAATTTATGAACTGCTGAACCCCGGGGGGTTGGTTTTCTGTGTAACTTAGCTGTGGAAAACAGTTTATAGGGAAGACGGGCTAGACAATTAAAAATCCGATTTGGGGAAAATCTAGGGGACTTTCGAAAACAGGGTGGGTACCACTTAGCCAGGCACATCTTTGGGTGGAACACGGGGAGATTCCCCCGAGTTGATTTTTATTTTTGTGAAAAAAGAAGAAAAATTAAAATTAAGAAAGGGAAAACTTGACAAAAAATTAATTTGTAAGGAAACCCGAGTGGGCGGTTTTAGAAAGAAAACGATGCAGCCAAGGGTTTTTAATGACTTCTATATTTTTGGGTGTTTTATCTGAATATATAAACAAACAAACTTTTTTTCTGGGACATGGTGGGCTTAAAAAGAATAGTGATATCTGGGCTTTAAAAGCCCTTGGGTAATTTTTCATTATCTTAGGGGTTTTAAAACTTCCCCCCCCCTTTTATCCCGGGAAATTTTTATTATTGTATGCCCTCTACAATTTATTAGAAAAAAAAGTTTTTTTTTTTTAAAAAGGAAGTTTTTCCCCATGTTTATTAAGGGATCTTACCTTTTTTGATTGTTTTTTGGAATTTTATTTGCCCAAATTATGGGTATATTTTTCTCAATATTAAAACATCATGGGGGGAATATTCTGAGGTTTTTCACCCTTAAAATGATAGATGTGACAAAATTGTATAAACTGTAAAACTTTTCCCTTTAGTGGGTAAACTTGCTTAATTAAAGGGGGTTTTTAGAAACCACACCTCGTGGTTTCCCCGGGGGGTGGGGAGGGACCCAAAAAAAACAGTATTAAAAATTTGGCCAGTAGGGGGAAAAGGATTGGACAACTCTCCCCGATACAAAACTCTTGAGAATTTATGAGGGATAAAAGTTGTGTGTATTGTGACACACACCGAAAGCTGGGCCCCCAAATTTTTTGCCGGGAAAATCTGGCGCCTTTCCCCAGTGGCTGTATGATTCTGGGCCCCCCCGGCGCACCGCATTTGAGTAAAATTGGGGTTTTGGCCCCAAAAGGGGGCCCGTATCCCCTGCTGGGCATGCGCGGTGGCGGGTTGAAAGACATCGAAATTCCCCACGCCAAAGGGGCGACGAGGAGGCTGGTTGCCCATGGTTTTCGCAGTATGCCGGGGCCCTGCGCAGTAGCAGTTTTTTTGACGCCGAGTTTCACCTGACGGCGGAAAAAAGCGGACTTTTGAATCTATTTTAAGGGGGGATACAAGACAAGGAAAAATCAGTTTATCAAAGAGACACTATCTTGAGTCAATGCAACTTTTCCCCCCCAAAAGATCCTTTCCCGTTTAACCTCGCAGTAAAGGGGGGGGGGAAACCGTTTGAGGATAAGGTTTTTATGTATCCTTTAAAATGTGTTGCATTAAAAGTGCCCCTTTTTTTTTGTTTCCTTTCATGGGGCAAAAGTATAAATATTGACCCTTTAAAATTTAAGGGGGGGGGGGGGAAAAAGGGGAAACAATTTTCCAATTTTTCCTTATAAAAGGGGGTTTTGAGTCTTTTGGAAATACTTGAAAAATTTGGGGCTCTAAAGGAATAGTGAACCTGGTCTGGTTGGATTTAATGTATTTTAAAGACATATTTTAAATATATATTTGCCCCAAAAAATTTTGGGAAAACGATAGGGACATTTTGTGTTAAAAGGGGAGCCCCCATAATTGGCCGTCCTTTTCGGGACATTTTTTTTTTTCTAATTAAAAAATAAATGTTGGAATAAATTTGGGAGGGTGAAATGTATATTTTGATTTTTTTTGACAAAGGGTAGATTTAGAAAGCTATTGCCCTCTTTTTATGGGGGAAAATATGAAAAAGTTATTTTTTTTGGTTTGGAAAATTTTTTTAGTTTTTTCCCTTTAAATGAAATGGGCAAAAAACACTTTGCCCTGAAATGTCCCCTTTTGATAAAATAAAACTGCAAAAACTTTAAAGTGGTTTACAGGGAAATTTCCCTGTAAACCCCCGTAAAAACCCAAGAAGTAGAAAAAAATCCCATGCCAAAAGGTTTTTAAAATGAGTGCCCTAGGGCCCAAAATTAATTAATTTTTTTTTATGTAAAACATATTAGTAACCCAATTTTTTTGATGTTTTTCTTCATTTTTTCCCTACAATTTTCTATGTTTTTAAAATAAAAACCTAAAATCATTGCAGTTTTTACTTTTTCCCAAGAGGCTTAGGATTTGCCTGACACTTCCTGTTCTGTAGAGAAAACTTTTCAGCGTTCCTAATTAAACGACGGCAGGTTTTTTTTTGAAAGGGATTCCAATTGTTTTGATTAAAAAACAGGTTTTTTCCCCCCAGTCCCCGAGGAGATTTTCCCGCTCCCCCCTCCCCCTCCCTGCACACTGACTTCCCTTCCCCCCGGTCCCGAGCCTAGAAAATCCTATAGAAAATCAAAGGGTTTTGCCCCTGGTTTCCAGGGTCCTACGGGTAAGGAGACGGAAAAAAAACAAAGCGGGCGCCTCTTTTGTGTAAGTAAATGTGGATGTGATTTTAATCTTTTAAAATGTAGTGATTTCATCAAAACCCTTTAAAAGGTTGTGAAAAACACCGGAGGCAAAAAGCCTCGGCAAAGTTTGTTGCAAAAAGGTTTTTAGCTGCCGGGAGCCCAAAAACCCCAAGCCAAAATTTAAGCGATTGTTTTTTGGGGAATTTCAGAAATAAAAAGAAAAAAGGAACTCCCCCCACATAAAATTATCCAAAGTCAAAAAATTTTAGTGCTGGTGCAGGCACAAAACGCGTAGAGTTCTTCCCCCTATTTTATTAAAACATAAATCATCCAAAGTCAACAATGAAGTTCCAGTGCAGGCACGAAACGCATAGAGATCTTCTTCTTATTTTATTAAAACATAAATCATCCAAAGTCAACAATGAAGTTCCAGTGCAGGCACAAAACGCGTAGAGATCTTCCTCTTATTTTATTAAAACATAAATCATCCAAAGTCAACAATGAAGTTCCAGTGCAGGCACGAAACGCGTAGAGATCTTCTTCTTATTTTATTTAAAAACTTTAAAACATTTCCCAAAATCAAAAAGAAAAAAGTTCCAGTGCTGCAACCAAAAAGCGTAGAGAACTTCCTCTTAAATTTTTTTAAAAACCCTAAATCATCCCCAAAATAACCCTTTAAGTTCCAAATGAAGGGACGAAAAGCGGTAGTGTTTTTCCCCTTATTTTTATTAAAACATAAATCATCCAAAGTCCCAAAATGGGAATTTTCCAAATTCAGGGAGGGTAAAAAGGAAAAAGATCTTCCCCTTTTATTTTATTAAAACATTAAAATTTTCCCCAAATCAACAATTTAAGTTCCATGCACACAAAAACGCCGGGAGGGGATTTTCCCCTTTTTTATTAAAAATAAATTAACCAAAGTAAAAAAAGGGAAATTTCCCGGCAGGGACAAAACCGCCCAGGTCTTCCCCTTATTTTATTAAAACATAAATCATCCAAAGTCAACCCAAAGAAGTTTTCCGGGAAGGCACGAAACGCCTAGAGATCCCTTTTTCTTATTTTTTTAAAAAATAAATCATCCCAAAATCAAAAAATGAAGTTCCAGTGGGAGGGACGAAAAGGTAGAGATCTTCCTCTTATTTTATTAAAACATAAATAATCCAAATTTAACAAGAAATTCCAGTGCAGGCACGAAAACGGCAGAGTTCCCTTCCCCCTTTTTTTATTAAAAAAATAAAAACATCCAAAAATCAACAATTTAATTTTCCCGTGCAGGCAACAAAAAGGGGTGGAGATCTTCCTTTTTTTTTTTATTAAAAAAAATCCAAAAATCACCCCCTTTTAAATGGGGGTGGGAGACATTTTAAAAGCATAGAGCTCTTCCCCTTATTTTATTTAAGTTATGTTCCCCTTTTTGGGAAGGGTGTGGTGGGCTTTGGATATTTTTGTGGGGGATGTGGGCCCCTGCAAAATATTTTTTTGCCCCGGATTGCTTCCACAGGCTTCTTTTAAAAGCTGCTGAATGTTTTCCTAATTTCGTTTTTAAAACTGGCCCCAGGGGACTTGGGGCCCCCCCACCCCAAAAAAAACCCCCAAAAATTTTTTAAAAAAAAAATTTTAACAAAAAATTTTAAACCCAAAAAAAAAAGTAATAAAGCGACAATTTTGTTATTTTTTTCACTTTTTTTTTTTTATTTTATTACAATTTTTTTCTATTAAAAAATAAAATTCACCCCCGAAAAAAAAAATCAAATGGGGTAGGCATGAACAAGTTACAACAAAAGGTTTTGGTTTTTAATTTTTTCCCAGTTTTCATTTTTTTTAAAAAAACAAAGGGAAAGTCAATAACCCCTCCCCTCAGGAAACCCAAGGGGCTGCTTTTCGTTTGGGTGCCAATTTTCGGAGAGGGGCCCCAGATAAAGCTTGGGGTAGCTCCCTCCAAGAAGCCGAGTAAGGCTAGCCAATCTCGAGCTATACAAGTCGAGTCATGTGTATCGATAAGGCACCCAAAAGTAAGGTTGTTCTCTTATTTTAATTAGTAAAACAAATAATATTGGTGATAGATTCCCTTTAAATCACAAATTCAGCTCTGCTACATCTTTGCTTTATTATCCATATACTACAATTGTGTTATTTTGTTTCTTCTAGACTTTGATAGGCTGGAGTTCTGCCCAAAGGAGACACAACTAAAGTAAGAAATATTTATTTTATTCACTTCAATGTTTTCAGGAATTTGGAGAAAAAATGGTCTAAAAATGAAAACAAAATTAGCATTATACTTACCTTCGAAATTACAGTCTATACATCACTGCACTTTTCCTGTGTGCTCCACTTCCCTTGTTGTCCCTCTGCTGAAAACACGTCAGGTGTGATATCATTATGGTCACAACATCATGCCGGAAGTTGAAGATTTCACGGCAAAATTGCATGTGGGTTATGTAAAAAAGTGCATTTGATTTTTTATTTTTTTATTTTTTTCAAAATCGCTTTAAATGAGTTGTCTCCCCACAGGGTTTCAAAGAATGCATGAAAGAAATTCTCTGTCACTTCATGGTTCAGGCTAATTTGCATAAGCTCCATGCTTGTACAGCTATGTTGTGCTTTCAGATGCTAATTAGATTAGATTAGCTTCTCAAACTACTTGAAGGACTTCTTATCTGATCCCCAAAACAAAAGCCTAATTACAGAGCTGTTTACTTGACATAAATCAAGCTTTTTACTGTCTGGCAGCACAGGACACTGACTGACACTGCAGACCTGTGTGATGACTCACTCTCTGTTATCTCATTGAACAAACAGCCCGGGGAGATTTGTTTACAGGTTGGTTACTGAGGGAACTGAAATAGCCAAGGAGGTAATAAATTCACTTGTATCTCTTTAGGGAAAACAGAGGAACAATGCAATATATTTGGAAAATGCTTATTTTGTGTTCCCTACAATTTGAAAGCTATTCTTTGTAGCGAGACAACCCCTTTAAGTTTTTTGTTTATCTGAATGGGATATTTGACTACGCGGAAAACTTAGTGCAGGTCACAGATGTAAAGATTTCAAGCCAAGGAAAAAGTAGTTACTGGGGATAGCAGGAAGGGGGCATTATTCAACCAATGTAATGGAAGTCTTAAAAACACTAAAAATCTGAGAAGCTTAATCTACCACTGACATGCCTGGGCTCTATATGGCATATTACCCTCAGAATAATTGTAAGGAAAATGAGCCACTGAAAGCAAATTATCATCAAGGAGCAGTGATGATACAGTGATAAGATCTGTTTATTACTGTCATAGAAAATGTGTCTTGTAAACCCCTCCCCCCAAGTACAAGTCAATTATGTGTATTCCACAGGTCTACCTGCTGTTTATGCAAGCTTCATAAACTTGGTCATGAAACTGGTTTTACTCAAGCTCATTAAGGGTATGTTCGCATGGCATTTCTGAGTATGTTTTCAGGTACGTGCCGAAAAACAGACCCCAAAACATATTCAACAATGTTCAGTGTGATTTTAGATTGAAAGCAATGTAAAACATGTATTGTTGTTCAGCTTATACATGTTTTACGTATGTCTTTCAGATGCGTAAAACGGATCTGATCAAAGAGTTGTCATGTCAATTCTTGATCCGTTTTACACAGCAGATGCCCTGTTTAAAACTATAGGGTACATTTGTGCTGCACAGAAAATGTATCCAAACACACACCACATTTTGGGTATGTGTTTGGATACGTTTTATGCAACACTTTTTAATACATTTTTTGGAACAAAAAACGTATTGGAAAACGCTGTGTGAACATACCCTAAATCTGGTCTTGTTATAAAACATTAAAAACTTTATTGGGATTAACAGGTTATCGCCAAGTGGGACACTTTGATATGGGGCCTGGAGTTAGTATCTACTTAAAGAATGACCCGGACCACATCTGCCCATTCAATCTTGACAACCCCATTCATATTATAATTAGTTAATTAGATAAGCATTGTCCTCCTCTTTAATAATCTAATCAGCCAGTCAGGGACAACACATTACCCTAATGAGCTGACAGGCACCTCTGAAACCTGAACCTATTGTGCAGGTTATAAAATATGTTTCCAACTGGGAAACTGTGTTTATAGTGTGGGAGCTTCGCCGTCAGCTGAGCTGAGATCCATTTTTCCTTCCATGCGCCCAGGAACTGAGAAGAATATCTACTGTAAGCCTTAGGTATTTTCTAAGATTTTCACCTTTTATTTTATCACTGTAATCGCATGGATGTATGTCCTATTATTGTACTTTATATAAGCTCTGTAGCTTGTTTCTATTGAAGCTTAAAACATTAATAAGTCTGGTCCTTGTATACTCTAAGAATCCATAGCCTTAATCAAAGTGTTTTAACCCTGTGACTGCTGGAGAGCAATGCATTGGTGTTTAAACCTGTGGGTACCAGGAAGTGGTATTTGTGGGTATGGAAGTCCTTCCCTCTGATTTCTTTTAATTATTGAGGAAGGTGGTGGCAGTGGATATTTTGGGATGCCTGGACTATGTTGGGGTGTGATTTATGCTCAATGTGCAACCTGAGTGAAATGTAATGTGAATCCCTTTCGTGGGGTGAAGGACCATGCTTTAGGCCCCACAATAAGTCTGCTTGACTCCACTGACTTTTAGCCTCCACAAGTCCGCTGCCTTGGGATAACCCTTGACTCCAATCTGTCCTTCAAACCACACATCCAAACCCTCACCTCTGCTGCCGCCTCCACCTGAAAAATATCTCCCGTTTTCCTTCTTTCCTTAACTTCGAAAGCACAAAATGCTGGTCCATGCCCCCGTCATCTCCCGCCTAGACTACTGCAACATCCTTCTCTGTTGGCCCTCCCAGCTAGCACCTCGCTCCCCTCCAATCCATCCTTAACTCTGCTTGGGCCCCTTGATTCACCGCTCTCCTCCTCTCCTCTGCCTCCCCCCCTCTGCCAATCTCTTCACTGGGTTTCCCATTGCCCAGCAAATCCAGTTCAAGTTAGCAACCTTGACCTACAAGGCTCTCCATAACCTTCCCCCATACATCCTCCCCTAATTCCCAAATTATCTCCCCTCACGCACTCTCCGCCCCCTCACAGCCCTTCTTCTTGCTCTCCCCCTTATCAGCTCCTCAAAACCCGTCCCCAAAGTTTCCCCCCTGTTCACCCCACTCTGGAATAAAACCCCCCCCAAACATCAGACTTCTTCCCCTCCCCAGTTAAAAGGCAACCTGAAAACCCATTTCTTCGGGATTGCCATAACCAAAAATAACCTGCTGCACTACACCCCCACAGACATGTTGCCCCTCACCTCCTGTCTCTTCCCACCTTCCCTCTTAGACTGTAACCCCTCCGGGCGGGCCCTCTCTCCTTCTGTACAGTTGTTAGTTAGTAATTTGTCCCTTGTACTTGTTTGACCTTGTTATGTATAAAACCTAAATGTAAGGCTCTGGAACCAAAGGGCGTCAAAAATAAATATAAAAAAAATAAAATTAAAATAATATTTTGATTCTGTCTTTTTATGAAGGTATTTCGAGAAGCAGTTCACACTGGCTGAGAAGTGTAAATTGCCCATGTTCCTGCACTGTAGGAATGCTCATAAGGAGTTTTTAGGTAAGTCTGTAGGTGTTAAAGGAAAGGAAAAATGAAAGTAAATTTTTCCGGTGGTATGTGCTGCCTTATCTTAGAGAAGGATGTGATAGAGGAGAGAAGCAGAGTTCTGTGATATATAGGGTTATATGATAGAGGAGAGAAGCTGAGCTCCATGATATATAGGGTTATATGGTAGAGGAGAGAAGCTGAACTCTGTGATATATAGGGTTATATGATAGTGGGAGAGGAGCTGAGCTCTGTGATATATAGGGTTATATGATAGAGGAGAGAAGCTGAGCCCTGTGATATATAGGGTTATATGATAGAGGAGAGAAGCTGAGCTCTGTGATATATAGGGTTATATGATAGAGGAGAGAAGCTGAGCTCTGTGATATATGGGGTTATATGATAGAGGAGAGAAGCTGAGCTCTGTGATATATAGGGTTATAGGATAGAGGATAGGAGCTGAGCTCTGTGATATATAGGGTTATATGATAGAGGAGCTGAGCTCTGTGATATATAGGGTTATATGATAGAGAAGCTGAGCTCTGTGATATATAGGGTTATATGATAGAGGAGAGAATCTGAGCTCTTTAATAGATAGGATTATATGATAGAGGAGAGGAGCTGAGCTCTGTGATATATAGGGTTATATGATAGAGGAAGAGGAGCTGAGCTCTGTGATATATAGGGTTATATGATAGAGGAGAGAGCTGAGCTCTGTGATTTTGAGGGTTATATGATAGAGGGAGAGTAGCTGAGCTCTGTGATATATAGTGTTATATGATAGAGGAGCTGAGCTCTGTGATATATAGGGTTATATGATAGAGGAGAGAAGCTGAGCTCTGTGATATATAGGGATTATATGATAGAGGAGAGGAGACTGAGATCTGTGATATATAGGGTTATGTGATAGAGGAGAGGAGCTGAGCTCTGATATATAGGGTCTTATATGATAGAGGCGAGAAGCTGGCTCTGTGTTATGGGTTTATGTAGGGAGAAAAGTAGCTCTGTGATATAGAGGGAGAGAAGTGAGCTGTGGTATTATGGGTTTATGATAAGGAGAGAAGCTGACTGTGTGATATATAGGGTTTATGAAGAGGGAAAAAGCTGGCTCTGTGTTATAGAGGGAGAGAAGTGACCCTTTTTGTGATATATGGGGTTTATTGATAGAGGGAGAAAAAGTGAGGTGTGATATATAGGGTTATATGATAGAGGGAGAAGCTGAGCTCTGTGATATATGGGGTTTATTGTAGGGGAGGGGAGCTGAGCTCTGTTATTAGGGTTATATGATAAGGAGGAAGCTGGCTCGTGATATATGGGGTTTAAATTTAATCGGGGAAAAAGCTGGCCGTGATATATAGGGTTAATGATAGAGGAAGTGAGCCCCCTTGATATTAGGGTTTATGATTGCGACCCTCGCTCCAGGACCTCTGCAGACACTTGGAGGTTTCTTGATAATAATATCTATTCCCCTTCATCTCTCTGCCTGTGCTCTATTTCAGATATAATGCAGAGAAATCGGGAGCGCTGTGTTGGAGGAGTGGTAAGTATGTGACATAACCTGCACTGAGGTTTTATCTTCAAATTATCCAATGGTTATCCAAAAGAAATGTTCCTCTTTACATCTAGACAGAAAATAAATATCTACCCACCAAGCCAGCGCACTACACGTGATTTCCTTCATCAGCTACACGCTGCTGATATCACAAGTAGGAAGTAGTCATAATAATGTGACTCAACTGTGAAGTATTTATTAAAACCTAGATAAGTTAGGGCTGATTACTGCACTTGTCCTAACAGTGGACACAGGAGCTGCTAATCTATACGTCGTACATGTGTAGCAGGTCGGTTGTGCTTCTGTAACGTGGCGTTTTCTCCTTTAGGTTCATTCATTTGATGGACAAAAGAAGATGCAGAAGCAATAATTGGCTTGGACCTTTACGTTGGCATTAATGGCTGGTAAGACAGAATCTGTAATGTAAAGGCCCGTCCACATTAGGAGACCAGTATTTATATATCCTTCTAGCAGAAATACCCCCCCCCCCCCCCCGCACCCCCCCCCCCCCCCCCCCCCCCCCAAACCCCCTTTATGGGGTTTAGTTAGTTGAATTGTTCATTGGTTGTGTGTGGTGTGTTTGCTGGAGACAGGCTTAGGCCTGCTGGGAAGTGTCTGCTGCTCGCCTGTCTCACTGAGACTGCAGTCGTGCCTCAGCCTGTGTGGGGGGTCTTGTGTGTTAAATAAAGTGAGGTACAGTGGGCCCCCTTTTTGTGTGGAGTCTTACTGCTCTTGTGCCCCAACCTGCCCGGGGTTTCTTTGTTTCATTGTTTCGCTGAGAGTGCAGTCGGACCTCAGCCTGCTTGCCAATCTCTGCTGCATGTCTGTCTGAGAATGCAGTCATGCCTCAGTTTAGTATGGAGTCTCTGCAGCTCGTCTGTTTCACTGAGACTGCAGTCGTGTCACCAATTGCTTTGGAGTCTCTGCTGCAAGTCTGTCTTTAGCCTTTCTGGAGAGTCTCTGCTGCTCATCTGTCTTAATTAGACTGCAGTCATGCCTCAGCCTACTGGGGAGTCTCTTCTGCTCGTCTGTCTAAATGAGATTGCAGTCGGCCTCATTCTGCTGTGGAGTCTTTACTGCTCGTCTGTCTCACTGAGACTGCGGTTGTTTGTCTCAGCCTGCTTGGGTGTCTTTGCTTTTCGTGTGTCTGGCTGAGACTGCAGTCATGCCTCAGCCTGCTGGAGAGTCTCTTCTGCTCGTCTGTCTAAATGAGATTGCAGTCGGCCTATTTGCTGTGGAGTTTTCTGCTGTCTGTTGGTGAGATGCGTCTGCCCCAGCCGTGGGGAGTTTCTTCTGTTTGTCTGTCGTACTGAGATTGCAGTTGTGCCTCAGCCTGCTGGGGAGTCTCTGCTGCTCATCTGTCTCACTGAGACTGCAGTCGGCCTCAATCTGCTGGGGAGTCTCTGCTGCTCATCTGTCTTACTGTGACTGCAGTCGTGCCTCATCCTGCTGTAGAGTTTCAGCAGCTCACTCTTGGCTCTGATGCATCTGGTCAGCCTGGAGAAGGGCTTGGGTCTTCTGAGAGGTTTTCGCAGCTATAGCCGACGTATAGGTTTTATTTTTGGAGGTATGACTGGTGTGAGAGAGGTTTAGTTTATGATAATTCTAAAATTTAGTATAGCTTCAGTCTGTTCACGGTGAGTTACAAATATGTCAAAATGGTAGGTTCTAGAGACCTGAAACTGTCTCTAAAACCTTCTTCAGTGCCAGATTTGCTTCTGTTCCAAATTGCTGTAGATTGTTCTTTATGCACAGCCAAACATCTGCAGCAATTTGGCACATAAGTCAATCGGGTGCAGTTCTGGACCCAGTTTGGATAATTTACAAAAAAAAAACATAAAATGTATGAAGGACTGGAGCAAGCTGCACCAAATTTGGCACATAGGTAAATCAGCACTTCAGAGAAAAATTCATCAAAAAGATTGTTTTTACTATTTAGAAAAATATACACAACACAATGCATAGCCTTGCCAGGCTGACCACACAGTTCCTGTTCATAGTCCTTGAAGTACGCTCATCCCCCTATTTAGGTAGGTACTTGTTAGAGAGCGTTCACACTGCAATGACAAAATACCGATCGGATTATCCAACCCGTATTTTGTCTTTTTATTTTTTGCACGTAAGGGGACGACTTTTGGATTCAAGCCGTCCCCCTTCACACCAGGATGTTCATGTTGTGCCCGAAAACTGGGCGGAAGAATGAACATGTTCTTCGTTTTTTGTTATGCCGATGATGTAAAAAACTGGTAGAAAATCCGTGCGGTGTGAGCTACTGCATAGATTTTCGATTTAGGTCAATGTAAAAGGTTGACAGGTGGTTCAAATCCGAAAACCGTCTGTAAATCCGACTGAAAACCCTGCAGTGGGGACAAGCCCTTAAAGTGCAGATAACTCAATCCATATTGAGGCAAAGTCTGTCCCTGAGGAGCTGAGCCGCCCGCACAGCTTGCGGACCCACTGCAACGTTTCAGAGGACTACCTTTGGTCGCATCCAGAACAAACAACAGAAATACATTTGGATATGTATAAAGATCAGCAAATTCTGAGTTATTATATGAACGTTTTTTTGTCCAGGATCCTCCTCTCTTGGACAGAACAGATATGAAGCAACTCTTGGATATATGACACAGGCAACCCATTGATAGGATATGACTCCTTTGCAGAGAGTATGTTATAGAGCAGGGAGAGCTGATCAGATCCATATATAGGTTTTTGGAAGAGATTTTGCCTAATTCATTCATCTAAACCTCAGCTCATTCTGGGCTTAGAAGTCCAGTGGGCGGTTCTAATAAGCGAGTTACAACTATATATGTATAGAAAAGACTTCAATCATTCAGTGAGTCCGCCCGCTGGACTCCTAAGTCCAGACTGAGCAGAGGTTTAGATGAATAAATTATGCTGAATCTTTTCCCAGAAAACTCTACACTTACCTCTGCACCATACACTCCCGCCTGCAGAATAGACTGTATTGGACAGGTTCCCTTTAATGTCACCTGTGGGGGCGCTGCTGGGAAGTTGTGATTCCCCCACAGGTTAGTTGATTGCTGGAGATTCTAAAAGGGGGAAACTTCATGATGTGCTTATGGTCAAAGGACCTTCCTATCAAGTGAAATTGTCCAAAGCAGAGAACCTCCTTATAGGGATTTTCTGGTACTAAACAATGTTGTGGCTCCCATTATTAATAGACTGAAGGGGCCGCAGTGCCCAAGGACTCATCTCTGCAGGTGGCTATGCACACACATGTGTCCATTGCATTCATGAAGAGAGAGCTGCCCCCCTCATGTACCGTATACACAGACTGGCATCATTAAAGGGCACCCTGGCACTAAAGACTACAGGAGAAAACCATTTTCAGTTGATTAAACTTTACTGTCCTTATCTGCTTTACATTTAGTCCCTTGTATAATAATCTCTATGTTTGGAGGAGCTCCGCCATGTTTGAGAGCCAATTGGGCAACTCCTATCTATACGCCCTATTAGCTTGCTGTGCTTAATCGGCATCACCCATGGGTGGCAAAAAGCACCCAAATCTCCAGTGCATCTATAAGCCCTATTAGCCTTCTGTGCTCAATCAGTATCACCCATGGGTGGCAAAAAGCGCCCAAAACCCCAGTTCAGCATAGCTGGACCTGTCTACACCCACAGGTGCACCTTGAACTAGACCTACACCCTCTTCAGGAATAAGTAGTGCTGCAGATCTCTCATTGGCTGACTGGTGACCTCAGTAAATGATGATGATAATCCTATAAATCAAAGGACTCCAACCAATAGCTGGCAGGGAATGATGGGAGTTGTAGTTTTAGCACAGGCTGGGGAGCACTGCTAGAAGTCATATGTCTGAGTGATGGCTTTGTAGATGGATCCATCATTGCCTTGTTACTATGGTTTTACTTTTCCTATTTTAGTTCATTAAAAACAGAGTCCAACCTGGAAGTGCTGAAGACCATACCCAGCGAGAGGCTGATGATCGAGACAGGTAGGCACCAAGACAACATCCCGCCCTCCTGCTGGAGCCGGCCATTATGTAGGGGTAGTGGCTCAGCCTGGTGGGATGAATGTCTCAATACAGTGTAATAACAAGGAACACCGAAGGCTGAACCCATCCAGCTGTGTTGGAACAGGTCATGGACATCTCGTCTGTTGACTGCTCTGCGATGAGCAGCGGCCATATTCTATACTATAGGGGGCATAGCCTGGATGAGATGTCCACCCAGCTATCCCACAAGCTCAGTGATTCATGCACAATCAGGAGGTCGTCTATGGTATAAAGTTGCATTTCTGGGAGTTGTAGTTTTGCAACAGCTGATTGGAGACCAGAACATGGGTTTCAACAGTGGAGCCCCCATCAGCTAATTTTTTTTGGACCATTGGGGGAAGCATTGCGACAGCCCCTGCAAAGTAAATGCAGCTGTGACCCGGTCAACATCCCAGGATCTATTATACAATCATGGACCAATAGAGAAATCGGGAGTGCTGCTCCCTCCATTGTATAAAGATCTTATGGAGCGCTGTGTACAAGGCAATTGAGACGGAGCGATCCTAGATTTGTGTTCAAATTTTTTTTTTTTTTTTCCTTAAGGGAGCTGTGGAGGGGTTTTTTTTGCGGGTAAATAAAGTTTTTGATGTCACCATTTTGATTCACTTTTTATTCCTTTTTTTGGGAGAGGCAGGATAAAGAATAAGCAGTAGTTCTGGCATTTTTTTTTAGTTATATGGTGTTCACTGTGTTGGCTAAATAATGCGTTCTATAGTACAGGTCATAGATTCGACAAAATTTGTTTTAGTATTGTCATTATTTTTTTACCCTATGAAGAATTTTTTAAAAATTTTTTTTTTTTTCCCCCCTTTTTGGGGCAGCTAGCCCTTTGTAGGGAACCATTAGCCGGCTCCACAAAACAACTCACCAGTCGGACGTAGCATCTAAAGGCTTTTAAAGGGGGTTTTTTTCATCACTGGTTTTCCGACAAAACAGTTGTTTTGTTGTTAAAAGAAATCCGGGGTTCTCTCTCTTTTCAATAGGGTTCTTTCCTCAAAGGATTAAATAAATTTGTATGTAACACAAAGGGAAGGACACATTTCTGATTTGGGTTTAGTGGAGAACTTCCCTCCCATAATTTTTTGTAACCAAACCCTTATTCTAAATTAAAACAAGCCCAACTGATAAAAAAAGGGCAAAGCGGCCCCCCCCCCCACCCTTTTAGGGCAAAGGGGGAATTTAATTTTCTTATACTATTATAACCTTTTAATTTTGGGGGGGTTAAACTTTATATTCCCCCAATTATAAATTTTAAAAATAGGGGGGAAAAAAATCAGCACTTTAAAAACTCAGTAATTCCGATTTTTAAAGAACTATAACTAAAAGGGGCAAAAGGGCTAAAGTTTTTTGAAAAAACCCCCATTTGTTCACCTTTTTAAAAAGACAGGAGGGTAAGACGAGTCGGAAAAAACCCAATCACCAGGCGGGGGTGGGTTCACACAAAGGGTGTTTTAAAATAATACTATTTACTCACTTTTTTCTTATATTCCTAAAACCCAAGTGATTTTAAAGGTCACAAAACCCCCTTTAAAAAAAGTGTTATTTTTATGTAAATATTTGAGATAGGGGGTTTTGTTAGAGAAAATTTAAGGGAATTATAGAATTTTGAGTATTTTTTTTTATATTATTTTGGTTTATGTATTTTGAGAAATGTTTTGGAAATTGTTTTTGTATGAGATAAAAATTATGTATTTGGGTAGAATATTAATTTTTTAGTTGATTAATATTTGTGTATTAAAGTGAGTTAATAAGTGTTGTTTTAGTTTTCTCCAAAACAAGTCAATAACACACTACTCTCATCGGACTGACCCGAATAATGAAAGGAAAATAGGGTAAACTTTTTCGCATGGGGGGTGGGGTTTTTCACATTATCAGGGTTTTTTGCGATAATATAACTTCTTGGCCATAGCCCGGCCCGAAAGAAGGGCCTCAAGCAATCCCCTCAAGCTACAGAAGGGGGTCAAAGGGGATATTGTACAAAAGGGAAATTAAAAAAAAAAAATATATATTATTATATTTTATTATATATAATAATATTTTTTTAATTTTTAAAATTAAAAAGACCCCAAAAAATCCATATAATAGTCGCATATTGTGAAAAGAAGGGATTACTGCTTTCTGAGCCCCTGTGATCACCGTCTTGTACAAATGCAACAAATTCTATGATGATCTACAGGAATGGGTTTAACCAGTTTCCACCTTTTCAGGAGGTTCATTTACCTGTTGGAAAACCCGGTCTGTCAAAGAGGGTACTTTTTTTTAGTAAACCCCACCCCCATAACTTAACTAGTTTGGTATAAATATTCAACAAAAATGGGGTTATTAGATTTTTATTTAAAATTTTTTTTTATTTAATTTGGATGTTTTGCCTTTTTTTATCTCATTTTTTTAACCCAAAAAAACTTTCCGGTTTTTTCGCCTGAAGCACAACAGAGGAAATTAGCTTGGCGATTCCTTTCCCGACCCCCATTTGGGGGCCTAGGGTGTAAGGTTAACAGAAGATTAAAGTTTAAAAAAAACAATTTCTCTTCTGGCAAAAATTTAACCCCTTACCTTTATTTAAATTTGTTTCTATTTCCCCCACAAATTTTAATTAAAAATTCAAATTAAAAACAAATTTAAACAAAGTTTAAAAATAAACCCCCGCGAAAAACAGAGGTTTTGATAGGAAACAAAGGAAAATTCTACTGTTTTCGCAAGGGCCAGGGGAAAATTTTCTTAGGGGTAAGGATATCCACTTTACTTTCCCTTTTTTTGGTTAATCTTTTTATGTCCTTAAAGGCTTGGGAAACCCGTGTATAATGTTTTGAACAATTTTTCCCCCACTTGGTGCTAATTTAGCAAGTTTTAAAATCACCTTGTTTTTCAAATGGATTCGAAATTTTGCCCTTTTGTGTTTATAAAATTTTTTTATTATTGGAATTTGCTAAAACCAAACACACTTTTCTTAAAAAAGTTTTTTCTTTTTGAGCTTTCAGCCTGTCACTGTGCCTGATAGTTGAATTGAGGGGGCGTGCTTCTTGGTCTGTCTCTTCTGCTCCCTCTTCCCCCCCTCCCTCAGCACACAGGCAGCTCTCCTCCTTAACTTCTATACAGCAGGGGGGGGGGGGTTGCTGCCAGAGTTAACCCTGTGTGTGCCTGCCTAGGTCTGTTGCAGGAGAGGACTGATCTATGAGTGTAGAGAGGTCTGTGAAGCTGCTGTGTATGCTAATAGCAGAGGGGATGCATGTGTTCCTATATCCCCTGCTTAGCTTACAAGTCTCCACATCTCCAGCAACAACAAACCCTGTCAGAACAGACACAGGGCAGCTAGGAAGTGTTACTATTGTGTCACTAAGTAAGCACAGCATGAAGTATTCACATGCCTGATCTGTATAGTATTAGTATAGTGACAGTTCCACAGACACATCATGATTATAGTAACACACGGGGTCACTGCTGTCACATCTATTGATCAGCCTCATCTCTGCTCAATCTGTGTAGAGAGCAGGAGGAAGCAGGCACACACAGGGTTAATCCAGGCAGCTCAGCCACAGAAGCCAGAGTCCTCCTTCCCCCTCCCTCCACTACAGAAGCATTCTGTGTGGGAGGGGCTCTCTGCTCCGACCTGTCTTCAAAGGTGATGAGTCATCAGACCTGACAGCCAGTGAGATAAGGATCAACAGGTCGGCTGCTATAGAGATTTGAGAAGCTGATGCACTCCTACTAACAGGGCTAACTCAAAATCAGTAGGACATTTGTAATGAACATATATTGCAAAGCTGCTTGTTTTTTAAAGATCTTTTAATTAAAACCCAATCATTGTAGCGAGACAACCCCTTTAAGTATATTTATGTCCCCATACTACTGTCTAAATCACTGCTGTTTTCGCTTGTTTGGTATTTTAAGGTGCTTTGTTAAATTTGTTTTTATACTTTAACTCTAATAAAAAAAAAAATTGTATATTTATGCTGGCGGTGGTACTTTGTACTGTACAGTAAATTATTCAGATGTGGTTTTTCGCTGGGGCTTAAAGGGGTTTTGCCACCATGTAATGTTGACGTGGGAACCTCCAAAATGGGTATTTAATCACTTTTCTAAATATATGTGATTAAAAAAAGTGAAAACTCTGAGAGCTACAGCATTTCTCAACCCCCCTTGGTTACCACAAAGCTTCCCTAGTCACGACCCAGGAGCTGAAAGGCCGCGCTTGCATGAATCACTTCTTATCTAATGACAGGCAGAATGAATGGTCTTTTAAGGCACCGGGTAGCAATATGTTTTCTTTTGTATACAGAATAACTAGCTGTAGTGTTATTAGATCCCTGCTTTATCTGATGAAGAAGCTTTCAATCTGCTGTTTAGAATAGGTGTTGTCTTTTGTATACAGAATTCACAAGTTATAGTTTGATTATTTGAGTGAACATGTCACAGGATCTGTTATGCAGGCTCTGTGCTCTGGCTGTGTGTGTCTGTGTGCGTCTCTGTGTCTTGCTGCGTGATTTGTTTACATTACATAAGCTGCTTAGCAGATAAGGTTTCTCCTGACAGTGCCGTCTGAGGCTCTGTGTCTTGCTGTATTGAATCCACTGTTGTACTGTTTATTAGTTCACTTAAGTTTTGAGACGCTCCCTTTGGATTCCTCACTCCCCCCTCCCCTCTCCCTCTCTCCACTGCAGCTTCATGACTCAGCGTGATTTGTTGACATCTTGCTCTCATACTGAACGGAGGTCAGTACTTGGTCTGGTGGCAAATCCCCTTTAATAGCTTTATAGTAGTTTATAATCTTTATCTGGACCTGTCTAGAAAATAATAGAGCAATCCTGTTCATTACCTACTATTTGTAATGAGAAACATGCAGATAAACAATTACAGTAAATCGAGGTTAGTCTGCCCTGCCATTCAAAAGATTTCTCTCTTTAGCGGAGGGCAACAATGTATATGTAATTTTTAATTGCTTAGGACTGCTAAAATATGAAGGAAAAATACTGCCAAAAATTATAACCAAGAATATTTTTGTCTATAAATTTTCATTTTAAGAAAACTTCCCCTTTCTGACGTTAGTGTCCCTTTAAAAAAAAGTGTAAAGTGTTGTATGATATCTTTACGTTTATGCGGATTGTTTTATTTGCACTTACAGGCCCGAAGGCTGAGGCTGCACTACCGAGAGATCCTTTAGACAGTGGCATAAAAATCAATGTTCACATGTAGGTGCCACTATTCATACTGGGTAGGATGTAGATGTTGATTTAAATCTACACAAAGGCCCAGAGTGCAGAAGCCGAGTGCTGACCAAGCCGAGGCCATCAGTGGCCGTAAGGGGATGTTCCCACGGCTTATTTCGACGCTGTTTTCAGAGCAATTTTCAGGGCGTTTCGCTCCTAAAACAGCATCAAAAAGGCTCCAGAACGTCCTCAGTTCATTTTCATGGATTCCCATGTAAAACAGCGCCGTCGTGCACCCACAAGGAGGTTTTTATGAGCTTTGTGGGAGCCTCTTTGAACACTGTTTTGGGCACTGAAAAAGAAGCATCATGTCAATACTTGAAGCACTGAAAATCCACATTGGAGTCAACTGAGAGCTTCAAAACCTCGTCCAAAATCTCAGTGCTTTTGTAGACGCATTTCTCGGCCCGTTTTTGCCTGGCTACTAATTTGTATGGGCGAAAACAGTGTTGGAAACCTCGTCCAAAACCTCTTCTGAAGAAACGTGTTTCAGGCGAGGTTTTGATTCTGTTTTGGGCGCTGAAAAATCGGCGTCAACTAAGGGCTTGTTCACACTGCGTTTTCACTCCGTGTTACAAGTTCTTTTTAGATCCGTCTCGGGGACCAACAGGACGGACCCAGAGACGGATCTAAACAATTAGCAGTGAGATTATAACTGCGGGCTATGAGGAAGACGCAGCGGCGTTCACATGAGAGATCGCCGCTGCGTGTTCCTCTCCTGCCCGTCGGCTCCGTCTTTGAAAGAATTGCATGTCAATTCTTTGATCGGGTCCTTAAAGCGGACCCGACAGGCAGGAGGAGAAAACGCAGCGGCGATCTCTCATCTGAACGCCGCTGCGTCTTCCTCATAGACCGCAGTGATAAACTCACTGCTAATTGTTTAGATCCGTCTCTGGGTCCGTCTGTCGGATCTAAAAAGCGCTTGTGAAAACGCAGTGTGAACAAGCCCTAAGCCGTACGAACAAAAAAGTACTCTAAAGGTAAAGGTATGTTCACACAGCGTTTCTCGGGCCGTACTTTACCGCGTTGAAAACTGGACCAAAATCAGCCTCTGAAAAGCTTCAAATCTTTCATTGAGTATAATGTAAAATAAGAATTGACGTTCACATGAAGCGTATTTCACAAGCAGAATTGCAAGACTTCTTTGGACGCAATTACGCCCGTAAAAATAAGTGACGTCAATTCTTGAGGCGTTTTCCACTCGTAAAATCCCCATAGGAAACAATGGGGACAGGATTCTTCGAAATACGATTTGAAAAACGCCTCGAATCAGGCGTTTTTTGAAGCAGATTTGGAAGCGTAAATTTACACTTCAAAAAAAATGCCATGTGAACATACCCTAAGAGTGAGCTGGAGAGTCTCGTGGCTGTCAGTCTTGTACTGGCAGCTTTGTCCACACACGGCTTCTACTCTGTGGAAACTCAGCCAGTAAGATAACTCTGCATCTGACATATCGAGCACGTGTCCGATGTTGTGATCAGGATCTCTCCGCGGTGCAGTCTCAGGTTTGTATTTCCAACACGTTTCACACTAAGCTCATACTACGTGCAGATTTGTACACTGTACTTGGGAACATTGATTATTTGATTATTCCTACAGCTGGATAATGCTGCCGTCCTGTTTTTATGATAGATGCCCCATGGTGCGGGGTGAAGAATACACATGCTGGGTCAAAGTATGTGAAAACTACATTTCCAACAAAAAAGAAGTGGGAGACGGGACACTGCCTGAAGGACAGGAATGAGCCCTGCCACATAGTGTAAGTACTGGGCACACAACGTGCCAGCCTGGGCATAAGAATGGCATTACAAGCAGCTTTTACAGTCCATGTAGTCTCCTTTACTAAAGGGCGAGTTAAAAGTCCCAGGACACGCTTTAATTTCAGAAACGAAAGAGAAAATTCACTTTCTGAATACCCCAGCAAGTAATGGGGCCTATTCTTTAGGCTATGCCCGTAACATGGCCGCCAACTTGAATGCCGCCATATTGGATCAAGGGAAAGTGATCATGTCGCACATCAAAGACCAGAATTGTCTCAGAAATCCATTGCCGTAATCAGATTTGCAA
This sequence comes from Phyllomedusa bahiana, assembly GCA_025379985.1. NCBI lineage: Eukaryota > Metazoa > Chordata > Amphibia > Anura > Hylidae > Phyllomedusa > Phyllomedusa bahiana. The sequence goes on from JAODAL010007399.1 coordinate 44,633, forward strand.
TCTGTCTTGAGGTTTCAAACTTATCAACATAGAAAGTTGCAATAACAGCAGCAGCTATCTGACTTCAATGTGTTGTTTCTGGTGCTGGATACAGAGCTGAAGGCGCTCAATCCAATTGTTGTGAACCCGCATGAGAACTTTCGGTGTTGATAACTTTTGAATCAATCTGACTGTGGCAATGGATTTCTGAGACAATTCTGGTCTTCTTTGATGTGCCACTTGACCACCTTCCCATTGGAGAAACTTGCCCTTGATCCAAAGTGGCAGCTTTTAAGATGACGACCATGTTTCAGGCATAGCCTAAAAGATCACCCATTACTTGCTGGGGTATTCAGATATTTAAGTTTTCCTTTCATTTCCGTCCTAGGACTTTTGATTCATCCTGTACAATTCCTTAGTGGAGATCCTCATACCATATACTTAACTGCCTGGACCCTCCACCGATACTTGGGGTCCGTCCATACTTAAAAGTCTTTCCAGTCGGAAATCCACACGGATTCAGATTTTAAAAACCATCCTCATAGACCTCAACTGAAAGTCCATGTTGTAGCCCAGGAGGTCGGATTTCAAAACTTCAATTTTTCCCAAAAACTTAGAACCTGCTCAGTCATTCAGAAACCAGTGGAAAATGTACTATTGAAGTCAATGGGCTGGCCTGAAAAACAACCAGAAAGCTTTGTGCATGATTTTTGGCACAGATCCGCATCGAAAAACTCAACAGTGCTCTAGGGTGCAAAAATGATTGGGGGAAAAAAAAAATCCGAAAACTGCAGCAAAAAACTAAGGGCCACATTTATGAAACGATTTTGTTCCAAAACTCTCTTTTTCCCCATAGGTTTCTATGGGGAAAAAAGTGAGCTTTAGACCAAAACCGTTTCATACATGTGACCCTAAGAGTTGAAAATCCTCGGATTCTTCTGTAAAATGCTGTTCAAATACTCGTCAGTTGGTGCAGTTTTATGATTCAGAATCAAACGAGTGTTTTGTCCTGTGGACGTTCCCTTAGAAGGACTGGTCCTCCCTTCACAGTGACGTTCCCGGCCACTGCAGTACACTCCCATTCTTGAATGGAGCAGTGTTGTGAAAGGTCGGGAGTGCTGATGTGCAGCTGAAACGTCACAGGTACCTCCAGTACTCAGCTCTCCTGTGGTTGGAGCCCCCCATTCATAACACTATAGTATATTCTAGCTGTATGCCATAACAGGGCCGGACTGGGAATAAAAATCAGCCCTGGCACTAAGCCCCCAGCAGCCCACATACAATATCCGCTTACAAAATGTCCCTTGTTCTCGCACCTCGCCACTTTCTAAAATAAACTACACTATAAAGCTGCTTTCACACGGAGCGTTTTTGGTGCATTTTTGATGGGTTTTCGGTGCGGTTTTGTGCAGAAAGGCAGAGCAGTTAATGCTGAACATTTCTAAACGCATCAAAAAATGCACCAAAACCGCTCCGTGTGAGAGCTCCCTACACACAAGCAAGAGAGAAACAGTGGTGCAGAGAAACCCCTCATCACAGAGTCAGGTGTGCGCTTGCTTTACAATCAGGGACAAGCCCACACTGACACTACATAAGCACCAGCATAACCTACAACCCCACCAATCACATCACCAGTAGTCAGGTCACCATGAATACAGCACTGACTCAACCCAGAAGTAAACTGACCCCTGACAGCAGGGACTCACAGGAGACGTCATCTCTGATGGGAGTTGTTCTCTTCTCCTTTTCTTCTCCTTCTGGCACAAACCTCCATGATGTCTCCCTGATGAGTCGTTCCCTTCCATTTCTTTCTCTGTCCGGTACAGCATGCAATGTCTTCTTCTAGTGGTCACTACTCGTCCCTGTAGAATTTACAACAAATACATCTTAGACTCCTCTCTCTTCCAGCACTTTCCTATCAATTCCCCAAACAGCGTCTGTTAGACCCTAAAAATTAGAAATTAAAAAATGTCAGATAAGTGGCATGTAAATAGGTAGACCCCCATTAGGCAGGCAGGGCCAGTATGCAGGCAGGCAGGGCCAGTATGCAGGCAGGCAGGGACAGTATACAGGCAGGGACAGTATACAGGCAGACAGGGCCAGTATACAGGCAGACAGAGCCACTTATAGGCAGACAGGGACAGTATATAGGCAGGCAGGGACAGTATACAGGCAGACAGGGCCAGTATACAGGCAGACAGGGCCAGTATATAGGCAGGCAGGACAGTGTATAGGCAGCCAGGGCAGTGTATAGTAGCGCAGGGCTATTATAGCACCAAGGCAGTGATAGGAGGCATGCATTATAGCAGCCAGGCAGGCATCATAGCAGGGAGGGCAGATATAGCACAAGGCTATTATAGGCAGCCAGGGCAGGGCAGTATATACCCGGAGGCTTATAGGCACCAGGGGAGGTATATAGCAGCCAGGGGAGGGGCAGTATATACACAGGGGAGTATATAGCGGGGGAATAAGCCAGGGCAGGTCAGTATATAGCCAGGGGAGGGGCAGTATAGGCAGCTAGGGCAGGCAGTATATAGCCAGGGCAGGCAGTATAGCACTAGGCAGGGCAGTATAGGCATCAGCAGGGCAGTATATAGGCCAGCCAGGGCAGGGGCAGTATAGGAGGGGCATATATGCCAGGGCAGGGGCAGTATATAGCCAGGGCAGGGGGAGTATATACCAGGGCAGAGCGGCAGTAAAGGGCAGGGCAGTATATAGCCAGCAGGCAGTATATGGGCAGGGGCAGTATAAGCCTGGCGGGCATATAGGCAGCCAGGGCAGGGGCAGTATATAGCCAGGGCAGGGCATATAGGATAGGCAGGGTCAGGAAAGCCAGGCAGGGTCAGTATATAGCCAGGGTAGGGGCAGTATACAGCTAGGGCAGGGCAGTATATACCAGGCAGGGGCATAGCAGCTAGGGCAGCATATATAGCCAGGGCAGGGGCAGTATAGCAGCTAGGGCAGGGGCAGTATAGGCAGCCAGGGCAGGGACAGTATAGGCAGCCAGGCAGAGCAGTATAGCAGCCAGAGCAGGGCAGTATATAGCCAGGGCAGGGGCAGTATAGGTAGCCAGGCAGGGGCAGTATATAGCCAGGGCAGGGGCAGTATAGGCAGCCAGGGCAGGGGCAGTATATGCACCAGGGCAGGGGAGTATAGGCAGCCAGGGCAGGGGCAGTATATAGCCAGGGCAGGGGCAGTATAGGCAGCCAGGGGCAGAAAGTAGTTAAAAAAAAAATAAAAACGTAAGACCCGGACACCTGCTGTCCCGTCCTCTTCACTCTGGAGCCGGTGGCCGCTCACTGAAGAGTGCGGGGCCGCTGAGCAGGCGCGCGATGACGTCATTACATCGCGCGCCTGCCCCGCGGCCTCCTGGGAGCTGAACAGACGGAATCAATAGATCCCAGATGTTCAGCCTCGGCCGCTGCTTGCACCGCGCTGTGCAGGCGGCGGCCGTGATGGCTGCATGGCTGGGTCGGTGACCCGGCCATGCAGCCGTGTGGGGGGGGGGCCCTGGCGCCCCCCTGCCACAGGGGACCGGTCGCTGATGCGACCATTACGGCCCCTGTAGCGCGCCACAGACCGGCACTCGGGGCCCGCCGGGGGGGGGAACACCGTCCTCCTCGGCGGGCGATCCGGGCCGGCCCTGCGGCCCGGACCCTATCGGCCCGCCGGGCAAATGCCCGGTTTGCCCTATGGTCAGTCCGGGCCTGCGCCATAACATGAGGTGTTTAAGGGGTAGTCCTATAATACCTTGCTGCAGGTTTCTCTCACAATCTTTCCGTTTGCATGTTCTGTCCACTAATGATTTCCTATATTATTAACATCTTAGACGTGACCAACCCCATTATGACTGCAGTACAGGTGTGCTCCAAAATACAAGGCTTATCCTAGCTGTAGAAACATTCTCTATATGAGGACGTGCTGGCGATCCCTTCTCTCTGGCTCCAGCACCTAACCCACAACCCCACCCTCACTAACCCGCTGTTAATGGGAATCTGTTGCCTTTTTTTTTTTTTACTAATTACAACAAGACCCTGCTCCATATTCTTTCCTCTCAGTCGTTTTTATTTTCTGATTGTAGATTTCTCAATTCAGTCGTCTATATATGATTATGAGGACATCTTTCTTGCCTGCACAGCTTTAACAGCATTTAGAGAGATGTTTTACAGCAGCTTCATGGACATAGGAGCCTGTGAACAGGAGCAGACCCACTGACTTCTTTAGGAGAGTTTTCGAAGCTCTGTGACCTGGGGAGAAGTCACTGTACAGGGAGAACGGGAGCTGTGACTATATTCTATTCTGACTGGTGAACCCTGTGTTATCTATACACATTGGTGTCCCCTTTCAGTGTAACCCTGCTTGTACTGATCATGAGCAGACTAATGAAAATCTCTCTCTACAGAACAGGAAGTGTCAGACTATTATTAGACCTAGTGGCCAAAGTGAAAACTGCAGCACCTAAGAATTTTGTAAAAATATTGTAAGTGATATGGAAAATTAAAAAAAATCTTAAAAAATATATTTAACATAAAAACAAAAGTTAAACAATAGATCATTTTTTTTATGACACATTTCCCTTTAAAAGTAGTGTTCAGAGCCTAGACATTTATGGATTGTTGATAAGATATGGCATACACGTCTGATAGGTACTGGTCCAACCTCTGAGATCTGCACCTATCTTGTAACTAGGACCTGCTTATGCGCTGCTCTCTATTCTTTTCCATTCGTGCTCTGAGTACAGCCAAGGACACCAATTCTACTCCATGTTCTGCTCGGAGGCGGCTGGATCTGTTCTCAAAATCATGTCGGGGGAGCTGATAACTTTACTTGATTCCATTCTCATGATAGACGCAGATCGCGGAGGTGGGACCAACCCCTATCGGACATTTAGGATATGGTCACATGACGTATTTTGGCGCGTATTTCTAAACACTTCCCCTAACCGGCAATGTAAAAAATGCGCCATCATTCACACGATATGTATTTTTTGGCACGTACTGTATGCTCCTGAAAGAATTGATAGATTGTGAAATAGTATAGGAGGCAGAAATCTGTCTCAGGACTACGGGTCGTTTTCTTGTTGAATGATGGTACGCCCTAAACATCTAAGATGGAAATACTCCCACTATAGACAATATCACCTGCCCCCAGCAAAGATGATAAATCACTGATAGCTAAACAGGTGGCCAGAGTCTCCGATCCTCCTCACTGCATCTCAGCAGCTAGGAAGGATGTTCCACTCAAATCTATGAGACTGACAAAGATGGTAGAGTACAGCAGTAAAGTTTTTCTTAATTTTTTTAAATTATTTTTTACACTATTCACATTTCACACTAAATAATTTGTTAGATCACTTCTACAGGTTACTATGGTCGTGTGAATAGATACCATGTGTAGGTTTTTTGGGTGCTCTTGTGATAGATGCAAAATAATTTAATATTTTTTTCTACACTTTTTTTTTTTATCCCATTAAGGGATAGCTATTTATTTTTTTCACAGTACTGTATTAGCATATATGAATATGCTATAACAATCTATGTCATACTGACACAGGCTGCAGGCAGGACAGCACACAGTGTGCCCTGACAGCAGCCTTGCTATGTAGACAGCACTAGAGCTGCTCTAGGTCACCAGGGCTGACTATATAGATATTCCATCAGGTCAGTGGGAATCCCAGTGACCTAATGGAGCAGAGGCATTACCTATGATTATGCTGCAGTCACAGAGCAGCAAACCCTGTCTTTCTGCAGCAATGTCTTTAGAAGACTGCACCGCCCGCCGACTATAGTACATGGGGGGTCGTTAAGGTGTTAACTGCTCTGGAAGAAAGCTGGGCTCAGATTGCCCTTGTTGCCGATAGCAGCCAGTCTTACACGAAGAGAGTTTTCAGAAATGAGTCCCATTAACTTTCGAGTCACAAGGACTTTAGGATACGTGACCCACGCAAAGGCCTGAATGACAGACAAGTATCATGTGCAGCAAAAAAAATAAAAAATAATAATAATCGTCACTACTGTGCGTTTTATATGGAGTGGAATTATGTTAAAGAAAAAAAAAAAAAGTAATCCTTATAAAACATCCCTCACGGGTCTGTAGCTGATGCTCTGTTTTATATTACAGGCAAGTACTGGAAATTATGGCAGCGGTTAGAGAAGAAGAACCAGAGGAGCTGGCGAAAACTCTGTACAACAACACAACCAAAGTGTTTTTTCCGGACATGTAGTGTGTGTAACTGAGAAGATGTGTCCTAGGAATATGTACTAATAAATAGTTCTGCCTCCATAGGAGCGCTGCCAGCAGTTGTGTCAGTGCATCTCCTACCCATTGCTCAGTCTCTAGGCAGGAAGTTCCTCTTTTAATTTGAGCATCAAACAATGGGTTCTATTCAGCTCATCATATGCTAATGTAATGTACTCCACCTGGACAGAGTGAGCAGCTCTTCATGGCATTCGCCTATACAAGTTCTCATAGCTCTGACTTGCTTAGGAAGGAGCTTGCGCATAGGAAAGGAACGCTGCGGTTACTTTCCGATGATAATGTTAACATTATAATTCTAGCTCTGCAGCGAAGGTGAAGCTCTGGCTTTGAAAAATAAGCACAATGAATAGCAATATATACACACACCCCTCTGGAAAAATTGAGAGACCACTGCACAGTTTTCCTAAAATCAGCATCTCTACATGTCTGACGGCCGTTCGATTCCAGTGTCAGTTGAATTCCAACCAAAGTCCACCTCATTCTACTTAGGCTGCTTTCACACAGCGCAGTTTTGGTGCAGTTTTAACTGTTCTCCAATTAAACTGCCTTTCTTACCAGCAGCTTCTTTCCGTTGTCTAAATTGTTCAGAAAGATGTTTCTAGTAAGTAATCAATGACTCTGTGTGAAGTCTTGTGGATACAAACACACTGATCACTCACTTTCCAAACAGTTTAGATAAGTGAAAGAAGCTGCTGGAAATAAAGGCAGTTTAATTGGAGTGCAAAACTGCACCAAAACTGCGCTGTGTGAAAGAACGCTTAGGGGGACATGTATTAATTCGACTGCGTACTTTTTTTTTACTTGCCGCCGACACTCCAGTTCTAAATAGATATAGATGAGTGTAGAATACGACAGTATGAAGATTTTTGGCGCATTACATAGACCTTAGTGCGCCAAGTTTGGCGCATTACATTCTATGACCATACAAAGTTTGGCGCAATAAGCTCTATGTAATGCGCCAAAAATCTGTCGTAATATATACTCTTCTATAGCTATCTAGAACTGTGGTGTCGGCGCCAAGTAAAAAAAAAATGTATGCATTCGAATTCATATATGTTGCCCTCTTAATATTTCAATGCTGAGATTCTGAGAGTGTAGAATACGACAGATTTTTGGCGCACTACATAGAGCTTAATGCGCCAAGTTTGGCGCATTACACTCTTTGCCCATACAAAGTTTGGCGCATTAAGCTCTATGTAATGCGGCAAAAATCTTCATACTGTCGTATTCTACACTCTTCTCTATTTAGAACTGGAGTGCCGGCGCCAAGTTAAAAAAAAAAGTAGGCAGTCGAATTCATACATGTCGCCCATAATGTGCTTCTGATTAGGTGATCATCTGAACCAAATCTTGGTTCACTGCTTGGACACTGCTGTGGTCTTCACAGTCCTCTTGCAATAGGAAGAGGCTGGATGGCAAAACACGTGCTAGGAATAGGCCAACAGGAATTTTAATTTAAAAAAATAACTTTTACCGCCAAAGGAGTTGAAAAGAAAACTCTTCCTGAACTTGTTCTCTTTGCAGCTCTGCTGCTTCTTTTTTTTATTATTTTGAAGATTTCTCATTTACTGCAAATAAATACAAAATCTTTTGCTTTGAATTTCGGAGACATGTTGGCAGTAGTATATATAATAAAATAATGTATATTTTTCTCAAAAATACATACCATTGAAGAGAAAAATCAGAGAAACTAAAAATTTTGCAGTGATCTCAATTTTTTCCAGAGCTGTCTATGTACACACATGCATATAATCTCTATTATGAAAATCTTTAGGATTACATTTTTCACCAAGTAAAAAGAGGCCTTTACTTTAAAGGGGTTTTTGCCAGGAAGTGCCTTATCTGCTAAGGAGCAAAAGTAAACAAGCCAAGCTGAGCTAAGAGGGAGACACAGACAGCCAGAGCACAGAGCCTGCATAAGGGATCGTGTGAAATGTTCACTCAAATAATCAAACTACAACTAGTGGATTCTGTATACAAAAGACAACAGCTTTTCTCTACAGCAGCTTGAAAGCTTCTTCATGTTCTACGTCATCAGATGAAGCAGGGATCTACTCAGATAATCACACTACAACTAGTGGATTCTGTATACAAGACGACATATTTCTCCCCAGTCCCTTGAAAGCTTCTTCCGCTCTCTCTCATCAGATAAGAAGTGTGCTCTGCACAAGCCCGGCCAGCAGCTCTTGTCAGGTCATATCTAATAGAAGCTTTTAAGTAACTAAGGGCAGGTAAGGCAGCCTGTAGCTCTCTCAGGCTGCAATTTTTGTAATCACATATTTAGAAACGTGATTAAATACCCATTTTGGAGGATCCCACGTCAACATTACATTGTGACAAAACCCTTTTAAGGGAGTTTTCTCACCACAATGATTGGCTTTTAACATGGAAGGAAAGGTAAATGAAGACTATTATTAAATACACTGCTGTTCTGATTTTGCTTTGTTCAGGAGATAAAGGAGATTTTATCTACTGCTAGTGTACATGCATATGGCTTATTGCTAGGGCATATCATATATGTCTGATAAGTGCAGGTTCCACCTTTGGGACCCTCATCAGCAGATGCCCGGAGGTGTCCTTGGGGGAACAGAGATGGGGTCATGCTTGCTTGCTAATCTCCATCCGGTTCTCGGATGTATTCCGAGCTGCTGAAATAAAAGGAGAGTAGCATGCAAGTGCGGCCTCCTCTCCATTCTGCACCAGGGAATTGAAGGGACATATTCTCAAAACTCGGTGACCGTCCCAGAGGCTGGAACCAGACATTTAGGGCATCCTATTACTATCCACTAAATGTCATAAATGAGAAAACCCCTTTAAGTATTCAAGCTTTTGTATTTGGTGTCCTCTAACTCAGCACAATCCTAGATTTGACCCTCTTCATGGTTCACCATTGCAAGACCGGAGATCCTGGTTAAACATTTGCTATAAGACACCATTGTGAAAGTCATTTACATGCTGGGAAACAGCTGACCAAAGAGGACATTATACTTCTAGCAAAACTTGCTGATCTAAAGCGACTGCAGGCTGAGCTTACCTCCGATGCATGGAACAGGGATCAAGGTTTGCACATTTTATGCCTAAAATGAGCTCTTCACAGTGGCAATCACTGCATCAAATCTAGGGCAGGTAAAAGTAATCAGAAGGGGCCCTGAGCCCCGAAAACCCCCCTGAGGTTTTTGTGCTCTGCCTTGTAATCGCTTCTTTACATTTGTCCTCCATACCAAAAAAAAAACCCGGGCCCCTAGGGGTTTATTTTGTTGTTCCCTTAAAATTTTTTATAGCAAAGGGGGCAATAAAAATGGCTCACAATCCCGCAACGTACAGTGTCTCACAAAAGGGTCGGGAACCCCTCACATTTTGTAAAATTGTATTATATCTTTTCATGGGAAAAAAATAAAGGGAAATGACACTTTGTGAAGTAAAGTAGCAGGTGCGTTGATAACAGTAAAAATTGGTGCCCTCAAAACTCAACACAACAGAAATAAATGTTAAATTGCTGGCAAAAAAATAATTTTACCCCCAGTGAAAGGACAAATGTCCCAATTTGCCATTTTCCCTGGATGTATATGTTGTTAGGTTAAAAGGTTCATGTGTGACTGTGGAGCGGGTTTAGTTAAACTTGGTTTATGTCTACATAGGCAGGAAGTTCAACATGGCCCCTCGACAAACGAAGTTGAGTGCACATGCTCAAAAAGACATTGTCTTCAAAATAGACACGAGTGCTGCCAGCATTGTTGAGGGTCGGAATATGGTTTTCAGAGATATGGCACAGCATCAAAGGGTCGCATGGTTTTTTGTCCAGAAGGAAGCCTTTAAAGATGATTTACAAGAAAGCCCACAATTATTGAAGACAAGCAAATATGACGTGATTCTAGAACTTTTTTTGGGGTCTGTTGAGCTAAAGAAACTTAATTGGTTTAGAGTGTAAAGCGTGTTGGCAGCAGCCGGTGGGGAGGAAAAGACAAGTGTGTCTCCTAAAGCAATAAGGGGGGTGGGGGGGACACATTTTTTGGGTGCATGAGTTCTACTTGGGGTCAGTTTTGAAACCCAAATGCAACACACGTGTTCTGAAAGGCAATCCCCCCTTTTGGGAAGGGCTTTTTAACAGGACACAACCCCAAAAAAACACCTTTAAAATTAAAATTAAGGGAACCTGTGAAACTTAGGACCTCCCCCCCTTTTAAAAAGTGTGGAAAAAAAAAGGGGGCCCACAAAATATTGAACCCAATTTTCATTAGGGGTGTACCACTTTTGTTGTCTGTACACTGACCCACTTTAATTGTATACTTTTCATATCAAACAGTTTTTCCCCGAAAAACATAAACAATATTTTCAAAATATGGGGGTGTGCTGACTTTTGTGGGATACTGTACATTGATAAGCAGTCAATCTCTATATACAAAGACATTAAAATATCTTTTAATCAGTAGTAATAGCCTGAATGCACACGGGATGGTTTTTATACATATTTTTATACATTGAATTCTGCATATTTTGCCTTTTTTCCATTGAGGCCCCTGCAAAAAAAAAAAAAAAAAAATGCAGTAAAAACCATTACAACGTCTGCAGTAAATACACACGTAAAAATCTGCAACAGATCATCTAGATGTCGCTGTGATTTTACCCATTTGAAGTCAATAGGATTTAAAAAAAACAAGTGAAAATACATGATAGAAATTGACCTGTTGTAGATTTAAAAATCCACACTGCATTTCTACCACATGGGCATGAATTTTGTAAAATCCATTCCATAAAGCGGATTGTATTTTAAGCTCCAATGTACAGCAACTTCATCCCACGTGCATTCATCGCGGATTTGCTGGCAGGTTTGTTGCGAATTGTTCTAAATTGACTTCAATAGGAGAAGGCAAAATATGCAATAGAATCTGCAGATAAACCTTTCCTGTGGATTTTGCGTCTTCCTATCTCATTGAATGAAGAAAAAAATCTGCCGTGAAAGAGGCGACAAAATCCATAGCAAATCCATCGTGTGTGCATTCTGTCTGACAGTTGCACTGGAGAAACTGTGGCACTGTAGGGGGAGGCTACTTACAGCACCTAAATCTTGATTAAGAACACTGGATTGTATTAAGGGGAGCCAGCCCCTCTCTTGTCTGATGACATCCTGCAAGGAGAACCACTGCTGTATGGGGGGGCAGAACAGTTAGTAGGACAGATTTCCAACACCTGGCAAGCACTGTGCACGTCACATTCTTACTTGGGGTATGTTTTTGCCACCGTGTTGGGGGTTGATTCTGTCCCTAAAACGTCTACAGTTCATTTCCATGGATTTGCATGTAAAATCCGCCTCATTCACAGCACACGGTTTTTACCCACTTATTTTCTGGGCGCTGAAATATAAGTGACATATCAATTCTTGAGCCGATTTCAATGAGTAAAATTGCCATAGGAATCAATGGAGAGCTTCAAAACAGCAAAGGGTGGTGCACTTGTGACCAGGGCTGTGGAGTGGGGAAGCGAAACCCCCGACTCCAATTTTCCCCAAAACCTCCACCCCCACTCCCTCATACAGGCGCATGTTTAAGTATAACTTTACTGAGTAAAATGGTAACAAGGGCTGTTTATAACCTTATGATACAATAATCAAACTTTAAGGTAAAAAAGACACTGAAACAAAAGGGTAACAATGTTTTGATCTTTTGAACACTGTGGGAGTTAAAGAAAAAGCTGTATTGATCCAATTCCATCTGCACCAAATTGGGGAAGTGTGAAGAGACCTGGGATCGGATTTTGTCAAGCCCGCTTTAATCTGACCCAAGCCCAAAAGGGATTGGGCAGAGCTTAAAGCCAAAAGTGATTTCCCAAATATAAAAAATAAAAAAAAATAAATTTTTTTTTTAGGGCAAAAAGTAAAAAAATGCTTTTCAGAAAGAATCTGCAGAACTAAACAGATGCAAAAATTTTTGCAATAAATTTTATGTATAAGATGGAAGATGACTGTATATAAATTACAGTAGCCTCATGTACAAACTGTTGGAGGGTGGAAGGGAAACCCTAAAAGTCACAAGTAAAAACCCATTGTTACCATTTTGCTTGTCAGTGAAAAATATATTTTTTGGGATATACTTTAGAACAAAAAAAAATTTAAAAATGCAAAACACGCGGGAACTTTTGTGGAGCCCCTTTTTGTTCTGAAAAAAATTTTCCTCCATCAATCCTGCATAATGCCCTCACATCTGATCTCATTTTTTCCCAGGTACAAAACGCCTCTCTACACTAATTGGGTTGGGCAAAGCGTGACCACAGGGGCAACATCTCTAAAATGTCAGGGTATAAAGGAATTTGCCCAGCCACAGTCAGGTCTGAGAATGTTTGTCCTTTTTTTTTTTTTGAAAGCAGGTAAAAAAATTTTTTTGCTGAAACCCGTTTGCCCTGGGAGAAATTTTCCCCGGGGCAGCGTTTTGGGCCCTGTCCATGTCATCAATTACACCCTCATGTGTGAGGCTGAAGATATGGGAGCCAGCACGGCCGGACCAAGGGCCTCTTGCTCTTTGCCTGCATGAACTAACGGACAATTTATTAAGATTTGGGGGAGGGGTCCATTTTAGGACGACCCGACTCCGCAAAAATCCCCACCCCGTTCCACACCCCTCTTTGACACGGTCATGGACGCAGATTAGCAAATAAAATTAAAATGTCCTCTTTAAGACTCATCTGAAAATGTAAAATAGGAGGCGGTTTTCATACGAGTATTGGACGCCAATTTTGGCTCTTAAAAATAAACCTCAAAATCAGCTGTGTGAACATAGCCTTAGGGTAGGTCTACACAGCAACTGCAAAATGCTGTTGAAATTCTGACCGTATTTTACAATCGCCATTCTGTAGTTTTTTGGTGCAGATCTGTGCTACAAAATGGTCAGATTTTGGCCGGCCCAGTACATTGAACTGTACTAGAATCCACCGTAATACATCAAATTATTGCACATGTTCTATAAACCGGTGGCTTAGAAATCTGACAATAGAAAATCCATGCTTTACAGACTACAGCCCTGATTTTCTATTGCGGTCTATGGGCACTGGTTACATTTCAATTTCGCAGATTTTAATTACGGAATCCGCTCAAAAATCTGACCAAAATACAGTGTTGTGGAGACGTGGCCAAACAGGTCATGGACACAAAAATGGCTTCAATAGTCTTGCCACACGTGCAGCAGCATGTCTCCACACCAGACAAGAGAGAGGGGATAGACTTTTCCCCGAATTTTGATGGCTACCCAGGGGGTGGAGGGCGGGGAAACAGGCTGGAGTCAGGGCAAATTTTGCAGGGTCGGGGTCGTTTAAAAAGGACCCACCCCAAAATAATAATAAATTGGTCCAGTTGCTCGTCAAAGAGCAAGAGGAATTGGGTCCGGCCAGTGCTGCGCCCATAACTTCAGCTCATCACATAGGAGTGTAAAAGATGAAGGGGCAGGCAAAGCCCGGCCCCCGGGAAAAAATTCCTCCCCGGGCAAACAAATTTCAGCAAAATTTTTTACCTCTTTAAAAAAGTGAAGAGTTCAACCATCTCAAAAACTGTGGGGAAGCTTCCTTTTTAAAACCCTGACATTGTTAGAGATGTTTCCCCTGTGGTCCCGTTTTCCCCCAACCAAGTTAGTGTAAGAGGCGTTTTCTAGCCTGGAAAAAATGAATCAGTGTGAGGGCAGTAGCGATCTGAAGGGGGCATACTATTTTTCAGAACAAATTTAGAGCTCCACAAATGTTCCGCGTTTTTTGCATATTTACATTTTTTTGTGTCCTAAAGTCATATCCCAAAAAATATATTTTACACTGACAAGCAAAATGGGAACAATGGTTTGAACTTGTACTTTCGGCTTCATACCACCATCCACACAGCTTTGTACATAGGCTACGTAATTTTAATACAGTCATCTTACCTACTTATACATAAATTTGACTTGCAAGTATTTGCATCTGCTTAGTTCTGCAATTCTTTCCTGTAACTGCATTTGTTACGTTTTGCTCCAAAAATCAAAAAGCAATTTTTTTTTATTTTGTTTGTATTTTCCCGGGTAATCAGATTCAAGCAATCTTGACAAAAAGATCCCCGGTCTCTTCTCACATTCCCAATGTTTTGGGGAACTGGACTTGGATACAAATAAGCTTTTTTTTTCAAATCAACCCACAAGTGTTCAAAAAATCAAGACATTGTTACCCTTTGCTTTTCAGTGTCTTTCCCCCCTAAATACTTGATTATTGTATCATAAGGTGATAAACAGCCGGATTTAACCCTTTACTACAGTAAAGTTAACACTTAAACTCCCTGAGAGGGAGTCAGGATTGGGGTTTGGGGGAAATTGAGGAGTCGGGGCTTTGGCTTGCTGACTCCACAGCCCTGGGCATACCGCTATGAAACTCCTATGAAAGTCTGATAAGTGTAGGTCCCACCTCTGCGCCCTCAAAAGTGTTGGCTCAGAATGGAGAGACAAATTGTGCTTGTGCACGGGGCTCTCCATGCTGTTCTATGCGAGTTGCCAGTACAGGTGAGCAATATGTTTGGCTGTACTCTTCCCATAGAAGAGAATGGAGAGCTGTGGTCATGTGTGACTAGCTCTTCAGTTTGATTAGAGACTTTCAGGTGTCAGAGGTTGGACCTGAACCTATCAGACCTTAATGCCATATACCATTAGAATTGATGGTGGGAACAACTCTTTAAACCCTTGATATGCTGTAAACTAGTTAAAGGGGATGTCTCACTACATCGATTCATCTTAACTCTGTCCTGTTTTCTCTGTTTCATTTTTTAATTCAGAGGCGTATTTACTGGCCTGAAGTGACGAGCTGCTGAAGACACCAGGTCTTGTTTGCAATAGGGGGGACCAAGGGGGCTTTTCCCAGCCCAACAGGAGAAGGGGGGAACAGGTCTTTTTAGCCCACCCCGCCCAAAACCAGGGGCTGGGTCGCCTATCAGGAGAGATTGAACAAGGGGTTTCCCTTGGGGGAAAAAACTGTAGCAAACCTGCTGGCAGCCTATCAGGAGAGATCAAAAAAAGGACTTAGCTATAGCGACCCGTGCTGGCGCCACAGGGAAAAGGAACAGGTCTTACTATAGCGACCTTTGGAGCTGTCAGCCCAAAAAGAGGGGGTATCAGGGGAAAAGGGAGGGGCACTGTTAAGGACACAATTCAAAATACTTGTTTTTGCAAGATCTTTAATGTAAAATGCAATCCTTGTAGTGAGACAACCCCTTTAAGCCCAAACTTATGTACCTAGCTGTGTAATACCCTGCACTAGTTTGTAGAGAATGGCTCACCCGGCAGGTCTCTACAATCCACTACTTAGATAACTGATGTAAAACAACCACCACTTGTGCCAGAAGGCAACAGCAGGTAGGTCAGCGTTTCCATACCACTTATCTAATCGGGGCATTGTTCTTTCTGGATTCGGGACCCGCCCTGTAAGTGATGCCTGGCCCGTCACACCACCACAGAAACCTTCCATGTCCCTGTCAAAGATGCAACGGATGCAAAATCATTTCTCTTTTTATTTCATGTACAAGAATGTACACATTTTAATTAGGTCACAAAAGAGACCAAAAAGATATTTACATTAGCACTTAGAGGACGCTTATCCGTTCAGACCTTGCTTCAGGATTCTGATTGTGCTTTCAGAATGACAGAACAAAAAGAAGCTTCCCGATTCTCCATTCACCTTCAAACGTCTTATTAGTAGAGACACAACAGCAGGGGCGAAAAATATAAAACAAAATAAATAATGCTTAATCCCCCAGATCCTCAAACTCCTGTATAAACTCCTCAGCAGCGTTGGAATGGTGCTCCTCAGCCGTCCACTCTTCCTCCTCCTCGTCTTCGGTGCTCTCGTCTTCACTCAGGTCGTGGCCGTCCAGCTCCCGCTCCGGTTCTCCGTCGCCAAGATCTTGTGCCGGTTCCTCATTCGGCTCCACCAGTCCGTTGTTATTAGAAAAGGAAGTGGTTTCTTTCGGCTCGTCCTCGATGTAGACCTTTTGGTGGCACATCGGGCAGGTGTCTTGAATGTAGAGCCACTTCCGAAGGCAAAGTGCATGAAAGTAATGGTGGCAGGGGGTCACGCGGGCCGACGTCCGGAACTCCTGGTAGCAGATTGCACAGACGTCGTCGATTTCGTTGTCCTCCGAGACTTTGACTTCCGGAAGCGAGTTGATCTTCTTGACGGCCGTCCTACGGTTGATGAAGGTCTTCCACCCGTTCTTGGCTTGCAAGTAGATGTTGAAGTAGGCGTGCAGACACATCATACAAGCTCGGATCTTGCTTCCCGACTCGAACATCATGGTGTAGGCTCCGTTACCGAACATGATGACCCCGAAAATGAACTCTATGATGCTGCCGGTGGAGCGCACGTAGTACACGTAGTCGTCCAGCTTTTCCCACACTACACTGTAGTGGCCGTCGATCATAAATAGGGTGTAAACCGTCAGGGAAACGATGACTTTAAGACACAGCTCGACGCAGAAAGCCGTGACGGCGAATAACCAAGTGTTTAGGGCGTAGTAGTGCCACAGGACGCAGCTGAGGATGATTGGAAGCACAAAGAGGAAGGCCGAGACCAAGAGCACTGGGAAATGTCTACGAAAAGAAGACACGTGGGAGGCACTGAGTGACATTAACACTGGGTCGGTCATTCCATGGATAAAATGTAAAATGGCTGTCAACAGAAGGCACATGTTCCGACAAAGGCGAATGAGTCTCTCTTCGGGTTTCAGTCCACTCAGGCCAGTCTGTAGGGCTAAAATAAAGAACAGGACGGGAGCGACGAAGCCGAGGCGTTTGTCTTCTTCTTCGGTGGAGCCGATGAAGGCGAGTATCCCAAGTCCGAGGTAATGTGCTATGGAAGAGATCACCGCGCTCATCCCCAAGACGGTCAACGTGGAATCGCAGCCGCTGATGATAAGGTGGCACACGAGTTCCCAGAAGTCGCCCCACTGCATAAAGTAGGAGGCCTCGCCTACGCTAGCATTGGACAGCCTCACCATGTAGACCAAGAACACCGCCTGTGTGGCTAGCCTCGTCAACCAGAACACTCTCAACACGTCGGGGAAGTGAACTTTTTTCCAGGCGTCCTCCAACATGACCTGCATCCCATAAACCTGGTACATGTGCTTCAGCAGGAGGAAGGTGTATTTTGTAGAGTAGTAGAACCACCTGAAGCGGAGCGACAGGCATACTGTAGTACAGATGGCCAGCACGAGGCCCGAAACGCCAACCAGGGTTTCCTGCGCCTCAAACGGAAGTTTAAATATGGCGCCGACGGCGGGGAGTAGCAGGTTCACGATGATGAGATGAGAGTACAAAGAATGGATCTCAAGCAACGTGATGAATCCAATACCGAAGATGAGCTGCAAGACCATCAGTGGTATCCAGAGGGAAGATCTGCTGATGGAGAGCTCCGCCAGTCGGTAAGGTGATTTCAAGTCAATGTGCAAAGTGGTGTAATAGTTCATCAACACTGAAGTTGCAGCAATTACGAGGGCCATGCTGATGGTGTAAAACTTGAAAAGTGCTCTCCTGGACAACACAAGCACTATGGCGGCCGCCAGGACACCTGAAAGACAGAAGGGGCAGATGTTAATAGGTAATGCAGCAGTCGGTTAATATGTTTATAGCACAAAAATGAAGACAGGGGGCCTTATGTATGAAAACGGTCTAGCGGCAAGACTGTCTGTTGCCCATAGCAACCAATCAGAGCTCATAGCAACCAGCCAGAGTCCATAGCAACCAGAGATTGTAGCAACCAATCAGATCGTAGCAACTAGCCAGAGCCCATGGCAACCAGAGATTGTAGCAACCAATCAGAGCTCACATTTTATTTTTACAAAGCAGTATATGAAATAAAAGCTGAACTCTGGTTGCTATGAGCTGAGACAGCCTGACTATAAGGCTATGTTCACACGGCTTGAAATGGGACGTATCTCGCCCCGTATTTCGGTAATCCACAGCTCTCATAGAGAACTATGGATTACGTCTCCTCTCCCCGCTCGCACAATACGGCAAGCGGGGAGAGAAGTGACAGGCCAATTGTTTACGGCGTATACAAACCATGAATAATGAATGTCTATGGGGCCGGCGGGCTGCCGACGCCCCCACCCCGCCCCCGCAGCGTAATTGAAGGCAAAATACGTCCCGCAATTATTGCCGTGTGAACATAGCCTAAAGGCCCATCTACACAACAAGCATTTAGAGTCAAATTTGACAGATTTGGGTTTTAAAAACCGTAAAAATCAGACTGTAAACCATCCCCACAGAGCTCGACCGAAAATCCAGGTTGTAGTCCATATGAGTCGGACTTTCTTGAAGTCGGATTTCAAAACCAAACATTTTTAAACTTGGAAACATGTTCATTCTTTCTGCCAAACATTTCTATGCCGGATCCGCATCCAAAGCCCCATAGAGATGAATGAGACTAGGTATTTTTGAGGCTGCGTCTATTTTTGTGGAAAAAAACGGCGGTCGGATATTGGATTCCCGGTGGCTCAGTACATTAGGGCTGCGGGAACATCGGTCCGGCGGAATATACAACATGTTCTATATTCGGCCGGGCGGTTTTTGGTTTAGGAAGACCTCAGAGAAAAATAAATAAATCAATGATGTATAGACTACAGCAACACTAAACCAATATAATGAATGGATGGATTGGAAATGTACTGCCAGGAAAAAAAAACATAAGTACAGCTATAAATACAAAACCAGTAATAAAGACAATACCTATGCACCAGTATTACAAAGGTACTCCTTTAAAGGGGTTGTCTCACTACATTGATTCATTTGACCTCAGTCCTGTTTTCTTGGTTTTGAATTTCAGGGGCGTGTTTACTGGCTTCCACTAGAAGCCAGGTCTGTAGCTATAGCAACCAGTGCTGGCAGCCTATCAGGATAGATCAAACAGGTCTGTAGTTATAGCACTATCATCACTGGTAGCCTATCATGAGAGATGGAACAGGTCTGTAGCTATAGCAACCAGTGCTGACAGCCAATCAGGAGAGATCAAACAGGTCTGTAGCTATAGCGACCTGAGAAGCTGATGCAGCCCATACAAGAGGGGATATCTAGGAATAGGTAGGACACTGTTAATGGACACATATTCCAAAGTGACTTGTTTTTGCAAGACCTTTAACATAAAAAGCAGCGATCCTTGTAGCGAGACAACCTCTTTAAGGCACGCTACTTCAAAAAGGAGGCACCAGAGTTTTCACTCTTTATGCCCAGAGAAAGAATATATAAAGGAAACCCCTCAGCTACTTTATGTTCCACGAACGCATAAAATAGTTGCAGGTTACCCCGTCCCGACTCCTCAATTTCCCAAAGCCCCGACTCCCGACTCCCTCATACACGGTGCATGTGTAAGTGATAACTTTACTGTAGTAAAATGGTAACATCAGGCTGTTTATCACCTTATGATACAATAATCAAGCTCTTTAGGTAGAGCAGACACTGATAAGCAAAAGGGTAACAATGTTTTGATCTTTTGAACACTTGTGGGTAAAGTTGAAGAAAAAGCTGTATTTGTATCCAAGTCCAGTCTGCACCAACATTGGGAATGTGTAGAAGAGACCTGGGATCAGATTTTAGTCAAGATATGCTTGAATCTGATTCAGAGCCCAGAAGGATTCAGGCAGTATTGAAAACCAAAGGTGGATTTCCTAAAATACTAACAAAATAATACAAATTAACACTTTGATTTTTAGGAGCAAAACAGTAACAATGCAGTTACAGGAAAGAATCTGAAGACCTAAGCAGATACTAAATAATTGCAAGTGAAATACATGTATAAGATCGGTAAGATGACTGTATAAAAAAATTACAGTAGCCTCATATACAAAGCTGTAGTGGATAGAGAGATATGGAGCCTGAAAGTCACAAGTTCAAAACATTGTTACCATTTTGCTTGTCAGTGTAAAATATATTTATTGGGTATGACTTTAGAACACAAAAAATTGTAAATATGCAAAACACTGCAGGAACATTTGTGGAGTCTCTGAATTTGTTTCGAGAAATAGTATCGCCTCCATCAGATCCTGCACATCTGATCTCATTATTTCCAGGCTAGAGAACGGCCTCTCTACACTAACTTGGGTTGGGGGTAAAGCGGTGACCACAGGGGCAACATCTCTAACAATGTCAGGGTATAAAGGAATTGCCTCAGCCACAGTCAGGTCTGATGAATGGTTGAACTCTTCTACTTCTTTGAAAACAGGTGAAAAATGTTGCTGAAATCTGTTTGCCCTGGGAGCGGGATATTTTCCCCTGGGGCAGCGCTTTGCCTGCTCCATGTCATCAATTACACTCCTCATGTGATAAGGCTGAGGATAAGGGAGCAGGAACACTGGCCGGACCCAATTCCTCTTGCTCTTTGCATCGAACTAACTGGACCAACTTATTATATATTTTGGGAGTCGGTCCATTTTATGACGACTCCGACTCCTGCAAAATAGGCACCGACTCCGACTCCACAGACCTGTGATCTACACACGAAATTGCAGTAAACCAGATTCCCTTTCTGTTTGCGTCAAGCTCCCTTGCGTCTTCCATGTCATTAATGGATAGATTGTTTTGAAATCCAGCATGCCCAATATGTTGGGGGTCGGATAGAGATTATTCACTAACTTGAACCCCTTAAGCCAAATGCCTGAAAAGTAGTTAATGACCAGAACATTTTTTTAGTTTTTGCCTCCTTGCGTTTCAGCAGTTGTAATACATGATGTGAGGTCATGTATGCAGGATCTGATGGAGGCAATACTATTTCTCAGAACAAATTCAGAGACTCCACAAATGTTCCTGCAGTGTTTTGCATATTTACAATTTTTTTGTGTTCTAAAGTCATATCCAATAAATTTTACACGGACAAGCAAAACGGTAACAATGGTTTGAATTTGTGACTTTCAGGCTCCATATCTCACCATCCACTGCAGCTTTGTACATGAGGCTACTGTAATTTTATATACAGTCATCTTATCTATCTTATACATAAATGTGACTTGCAAGTATTTAGCATCTGCTTAGTTCTGCAGATTCCTTCCTGTATCTGCATTGTTACTATTTTGCTCCTAAAAATCAAAGTGTTAATTTTTATTATTTTGTTAGTATGTGGGAAATCCACCTTTGGTTTTCAATACTGCCTGCATCCTTCTGGGCTCTGAATCAGATTCAAGCATATCTTGACCAAAATCTGATCCCAGGTCTCCTCTACACATTCCCAATGTTGGTGCAGACTGGACTTGGATACAAATACAGCTTTTTCTTCACCTCCCCCCACAAGTGTTCAAAAGATCAAGACATTGTTACCCTTTTGCTCGTCAGCGTCTGTTCTACTTAAATAGTTTGATTATTGCATCATAAGGTGATAAACAGCCGGATGTTACCATTTTACTACAGTAGGTTATCACTTAAACATGCGCCGGGTATGAGGGAGTCGGAGGTTTGGGAAATTGAGGAGTCGGGGCTTTGGCTTGCCGACTCCACAGCCCTGGTAGATCAGGCTCGGCCTCTGTTCACACTGTCTTTAGGGACTCCTTTTAGCAGCATATTCCAGTACTAATAGTGATGCAAGCTGTGACAGAAACCGCAACAGAACAATTCACTCCCATGGCTACCTGCCGACCAGTACATCATTCCTGCTGACCAGCGGCAGACAGGGGGACCTTAGTGATGTGGGGGAACATGGGCCCATTTACTATTTTAAGCTCAATCCATCAAGGACACCATCTACAAGGCATCTGCATGTTCTCCCCATGTTCCCCTGGTTCTTCTACAGCAGGGGTCCCCAACCGCCGGTCCGTGGACCGGCACCGGGCCGTAGCGCATCCCCTGCCGGACTGCGGCCCTGGCTACACATGATGCCGGCCGCCCGCTGACTTTAGTCCGGGCGGTCGGCATCTGCTCTGTGCGGCCGTTGTATTCCGGCCGCGCAGACTTAGCAGCTGCACACAGCGTGCGGCTGCATCACTATAGAGAGAGCAGGGGCGTGGCATTACCGCCCCTGCTTTCCCTATCGCTGTAGATGCGCCGCTCACTGAGCGCCGCATCTACAGATCAGCGGCGCAGGGGGGATGATGCAGAGGTGTCGTCACACCCCCCTGCGCCGCTCGGTCTCACTGGACACGGGCTCCTGGAGGAAGCAGCTCTGCAGGGATCCGGGAATTGGTGAGTAACTTTTTTTTTGTTTTCTTTCTTTTTTTTTTTTTTTTTTTTTTTTTTTATTTCACTAGTTTGGCCACTACAGGGGATATACAGTCATATGAAAAAGTTTGGGCACCCCTATTAATCTTAATCATTTTTCGTTTTAAATATTTGGGTGTTTGCAACAGCCATTTCAATGTGATATATCTAATAACTGATGGTCACAGTAATATTTCCGGATTGAAATGAGGTTTATTGCACTAACACAAAATGTGCAATATGCATTAAACCAAATTTTGACTGGTGCAAACATTTGGGTACCCTTATTTTATTGAATTGAATACTCCCAACTACTTTTTACTGACTTTCTGAAGCACAACATTGGTTTTGTAACCTCACTGAGCTTTGAACTTCATAGCCAGGTGTATCCAATGATGAGAAAAGGTATTTAAGGTGGCCAATTGCAAGTTGTTCTCCAATTTGAATCTCCTGTGAAGAGTGGCATCATTGGCTCCTCAAAACAACTCTCAAATGATCTGAAAAAAGATTGTTCACATAGTTGTTCAGGGAAGGATACAAAAAGTTGTCTCAGAGATTTAACCTGTCAGTTTCCACTGTGAGGAACATAGTAAGGAAATGGAAGACCACAGGGACAGTTCTTGTTAAGCCCAGAAGTGGCAGGCCAAGAAAAATATCAGAAAGGCAGAGAAGAAGAATGGTGAGAAGAGTCAAGGACAATCCACAGACCACCTCCAAAGAGCTGCAGCCATCTTGCTGCAGATGGTGTCACTGTGCATCGGTCAACAATACAGCACACTTTGCACAAGGAGAAGCTGTATGGGAGAGTGATGCGAAAGAAGCCGTTTCTGAAAAGCACGCCACAAACAGAGTCGCCTGAGTATGCAAAAGCACATTTGGACAAGCCAGCTTCATTTGGAAGAAGGTCCTGTGGACTGATGAAACAAAGATTGAGTTGTTTGGTCATACATAAAGGCGTTATGCATGGCGTCCCAAAAATACAGCATTCCAAGAAAAACACTTGCTACCCACTGTAAAATTTGGTGGAGGTTCCATCATGCTTTGGGGCTGTGTGGCCAATGCCGGCACCGGAATCTTGTTTTAAAATTGAGGGTCGCATGGATTCAACTCAGTATCAGCAGATTCTTCAGAATAATGTACAAGAATCAGTGATGAATTTGAAGTGACGCCGGGGATGGATATTTCAGCAACACAATGATCCCAAACACCGCTCCAAATCTACTCAGGCATTCATGTAGAGGAACAATTACAATGTTCTGGAATGGCCATCCCAGTCCCCAGACCTGAATATCATTGAACATCTGTGGGATACTTTGAAGCGGGCTGTCCATGCTCGGCGACCATCAAACTTAACTGAACTTGAATTGTTTTGTAAAGAGAAATGGTCAAAAATACCTTCATCCAGGAACCGATTAAAAGCTACAGGAAGCGACTAGAGGCTTGTTATTTTTGCAAAAGGAGGATCTACTAAATATTAATGTCACTTTTCTGTTGGGGTGCCCATACTATTGCACTGGTCAAAATTTGGTTTAATGCATATTGCACATTTTGTGTTAGTGCAATAAACCTCATTTCAATCCGGAAATATTACTGTGTCCATCACTTATTAGATATATCAAATTGAAATGGCTGTTGCAAACACCCAAATATTTAGAACTAAAAATGATTAAGATTAATAGGGGTGCCCAAACTTTTTCATATGACTGTATGTGAATTTATTATAGCTACGGGGGGCAATATATGAATTTATTAAAGCTACGGGGGGCAATATATGAATTTATTAAAGCTACGGGGGGCAATATATGAATTTATTACAGTTATGGGGGCAGTATATGAATTTATTATAGCTACAAAGGGCCATATATGAATTTATTATAGCTATGGGGCAGTATATGAATTTATTATAGCTACAGGGGGCAGTATATGAATTTATTATAGCTACAGGGGGCAATATATGAATTTATTATAGCTACAGGGTGCAATATATGAATTTATTATAGCTACGGAGGGCAATATATGAATTTATTAAGGCTACGGGGGGGCAATATATGAATTTATTAAAGCTACGGGGGGGCAATATATGAATTTATTAAGGCTACGGGGGGGCAATATATGAATTTATTAAGGCTACGGGGGGCAATATATGAATTTATTATAGCTGTGGGGGCAGTATATGAATTTATTATAGCTACAGGGGGCAATATATGAATTTATTAAAGCTATGGGGCAGTATATGAATTTATTATAACTACAGGCACCATATATGAATTTATTATAACTACAGGCACCATATATGAATTTATTATAACTACGGGGGCCATATATGAATTTATTACAAACTACAGGAGGCCATATATTATTACCACAGAGGGCCTATATTTATTTGTTACTACTACAGGGGGCCATATTTATTATTACTACAGGGGGCCTATATTTGTTTACTTCTACTACAGAGGGCCTATATGTATTTATCTTTACTACAGAGGCCATATATGTATCATTACTACAGGGTTTATATATATATATATATCTAATGACTACAGGGGGCATAAGTCTCTGTAATGACAGAGCTGATTACATATGTATATTATATACATGTATAATGCTGATCAATATTACTGCAGACTGATTGTCAGCTCTGTGGGTCATCATTATTAGTATAATACTGACCCACAGAGCTGACAATCAGTCTGCAGTTCTAAAATACTGGTTACCCCATACTATACCCCTAAATGACACAGTATACACTTTATTGTGGGTATTTTTTTGTGTGTGTATGTGTGATTCTAAACATCCAACCCCCTCCATAACCCCCCCCCCAAAAACCCCGCCCCCACTGGGCCGTGGAGAAATTGTCATGCATCAAACCGGTCCCTGGTGGAAAAAAGGTTGGGGACCGCTGCTCTACAGTCTCCCCTAAGCTCCAAAAAACATATAAATAGGTTAATCTGAGATGTAGACTGAACTCCAATGGGGACAGGGAGCAATGTGAATGGCGATCTCTGTACAGCGCTGTGTGAAAGAATTAGACTTGATGGACAATCAATCATTTTATACTAATCCTTTGTTCAAGATCTCACGATACAAGTCCACAACAACATAGAACTAGAACAGCAGCGGGTTACAAATGTGAACAATTTCTTTATTCCAGAAAACGGGCGTTTTTCTGGAGGAAGACAGACAATTGTCACTTTTCTAACCCGCTGCTGTTCTAGTTCTCTATGAGGCTGCATTTTATCCCTTGGATTCAGGTTTGGAACGATGAATCCTTAACCCCTTAAGGACCCGGCGGTTTTTTTGGGGGTGACACGTTCGTTTTTCCCTCCTCGCCTTCTGAAAGCCATAACTTTTTTATTTTTTCCACCTACATAGACACATGAGGGCTTTTATTTTGCGGGACAAGATGTACTTTCTAGTGGTGTTATTCACTATACTATAGAATATACTGGGAAACCGCAAAAAAAATTCAAGTGGGACAAATTGTTTAAAAAAAAAAACAAAAACGTATTTTTGCCATGTTTCTGGGTGATTTGCTTTTATGGCGTTCAATCTTCGGTAAATATAATGTGTTATCTGTATTCTACAGGTTGATATGCATCCGGCAATAACAAACATGTAGGGTTTCCGTTATGTTTTGGTACCGTAAAAAAATTCCAAACATGTTCTATTTTTGAAATTTGTGCCGCGGCGCCATATTGTGCGACCAATAACTTTTTTGTACTAACACCTACGGACGTCAGTGAGGGCGCATTTGTTGCGGGCTGAAGTGTACTTTTTATCGCTAACAGTTTAGAATGCATGCGACTTTTTTGATCATTTTTATTCCATTTTTTGAGTGACGTAAAATGACCAAAAAAAACGCAATTTTGGCGTTTGGAAATTTTTTTTCTTCTACGGTGTTCAGCGTACGGGATAAATGATGTTATATTTTTATAGATCAGACTTTTTTGGACGCGGCCTAAATAAAATCGTATCGAAAATGAGACCCCAGAGTATAGTAGGTGCTCCTCCTATTCTGGGGCTTATGGTTGAGCCAAATAATGCACTAGGGCCACATATGGGATATCTCTAAAAACGGCCGACCTGGAGGAATTGATATTAAGTTGCATTTACCTAGTCACATTTACTGTATTCCAGTGAATAATGGATAAATATTGAAAATCTGCAAAAAAAGTGAAATTTTGAATTTTCACCTCCACTTTGCTTTAATTCTGTGAAATATCTGAAGGGTTATGAAACTTCCCAAATAGTGTTGTAAAAAACGTTAAGGGGTCTAGTTTTTTCAGATGGCGTCACTTATGGGGGTATCTTTAACATGCAGGCCCCTCAAAGCCACGTTAGAACTGGAGTGGGCCCTAAAAAATGTATATTGCAAATTTTCTTGAAAATGGGAGAAATTACTACTAAATTTCTAAGCCCTCTTTAAAGTCGTAAAAAAAAAAAAAAAAAAAAAAACACTTAAAAAATGATGCCAACCCATAGTGGACATATGGTAGATGCTAGTTATAAACTATTTTGTGGTGAATAATTATCTGTCTTGAACGCAGAAATTTAGCAACTTTCAAAAACGCAAATTTTTCCAAATTTTCATGACATTTTGAAATTTATCAAAAACAAAAAAGTAGTGTATGTATAAAAATTTATTAATAAATTAAAGCACAATGTGTCCAGAGAAAACAATCTCTGAATTCCCCATGGATAGGTAAAAGTGTCAAAAAGTTATTCTCATAAATTGACACATGTTAGATTTCAAAAATAGGGCTGTGTCAGAAAGGCCAAAACTGGCTGGGTCCTTAAGGGGTTAAAGGGAATATGTCATCAAAATGCATAATAGTTCAACTCATGTTTTTATGTTAAACACGGTTTTAAAGAATTTTTGGGGCTGTTTTATTTTCCATATCACTATTTGTTTAAAATAAAACAAACAACCTAAACCCCGAATTCCTTCAGTTCTCACTTTGGCCTCTAGGCCTAATATTTGTCTCACACTTCCTGTTCTGTAGAGAGAGATTTTCAGCAGTCTCCTCATTATCAGCACAGGCAGGATTACACTGAAAAGGAGACAACAATGTGTCTAAATAACACAGGATCCACCAGTCACCACAGGAGATGTCACAGTACCCCCCTCCCCCTCTCCCCTCCTCCTCCTGCACACCGACTTCTTCCTAGGTCACAGATTATGTCTAGAAAACTCCACTATAGAAGTCAATGGGACTGAGTCAGTTTTAAGGCTCCTATGTCCATGAAGCTACCGTAAAGCATCTCTCTAATTGCTGTTAAAAGCAGTTCAGACAAGATGGCCGCCCCCATAATCATATACAGAAAACTGAATTGAGAACTCTACAATCAGAAAATAAAAACGGCCAAGAAGAAAAGAATATGGATCAATGTTTTAATTAGGAAAAAAAAAATTGGTAACAGATTCCCTTTAAAGCAAAGTATAAGCTTAAAGGGGTTTTGCCACGAAGTAAAATTGACGTGGGAAGCTTACAAATCAAATCATAAACATTTTCATCATTATTAAAAATTTTGCACCGTTTTTGTCTTAGCTGCTCCTTTAGTGATCCATTGTTTACAGCTCATCTCCAGGAGATACGACCAGGGCTGAGAGCTCCTCACTCCTGGTCGCACATGCTCAGACATCACCTCTCCTCTCATGCAGCTACTGAGTGTTCAAACCCCAGGTGCTGTCACTCTACTCCCGTCCTCTGTGCTCCTTAGGAATTGGTCAAACAGTGCAAACAAATAAAAAATCTAATAAAATAAAAACCTCAATCAATTATGTGCATTGATAAAGAGAAATAAAACCCACAGGTTTGGTTCCTGCAGGGATTTGAACCGAGGACACTTTTGCCTGGAGGCAAAAGAATTACCTTTGAACTACAATGTAGCTACTTACAGTTCTACACAATAACAGACCTTTCTTTGACTACAGAGAGGAAAGGCCTGGTGATGTCATCCTGCTGGGTCACATGATCTGCAATTCAAACAAATCACGCACGCCCCCTTCTGAGCACACAGAGCTGAAGAGCTGGATGCAGGCGCTACGAGATGAGATCGTGGCAAAACCCCTTTAACACGGTAGAGAAATGGGGAAGGGAAGGAATATTTTCACAGATTTTTTATCTGCTGTCACAGCCATCCCAGCATTTAGAGAGGGACTCAAATAAGAGTCTATAAGACAGTAACATATGCAAATTTACTAACACATAAGCACAGGTAAAATCATGACCATTAACAATCCACATCTGTGTAATAGTCAATGAACTCTTATCAGGGGACAGCTAGAACACCTATATGTCCTATGTCAAGGTGCAGAGGTAGAGGAGATAAAGCTGTAGATTGTAGATCGAGGTTACAGGGTAAAGTCCGGCACAGCACCAAGTACATTACCACCATCCACTGCAGGCTGTGCAGTACAGACCCTCCTAAAAGGTGACTGCAAACATCACCACTGACCGCTTTATTGGCCACATGCAATAATATAGCCCAATATCACTTCATTAAATTGTTCCTTTCCAAAGTGGGCCTGTAAGCAGCGAGAGCTGGAGCCCAACTGGTCGCCACAAACAACTGCTCCTCTTCTCCTTTGCACCGGGGAACCTGATCTCAGCAGAGTCCTAAAGGATTACCACCTGCAGATCTGCTGCGAGAAGAGAACATTAGAAAATTGCTCATAAAGCCATTCCCTTGTATCATGTGCGTCAAACCCAGCCCGCAGTGTAATTACATTTGGCCCACAACTATCAGCTAGCAAGGGTACAGGGGAGAAGAGGAAGAAGCCAGTAGTCATTACACTGCGCTCACTCAGGACTTGCCCTCTGCCTCGTGCAGAGAAGGGAGCATGTGGCAGGAGAAACAGCTCAAACAGCGGGTCCACTAATAAGAGGAGAGAGAAACAAGGGTCCTGAACCTCAATGCTTAATCCTTCCAGCTCCTTCTCAGCCCCAGCATCTCTGCAGGCAGCAGGGTACTCCAAACGGAGACCCCACACTATGTAGCAGGCAAGAAGCACGGTGAACACAGCTCATCAATAAACATCAAGGCTGGCCCGCGACTTTGTCCAAGTTTTTAATTTTGACCCAATGTGTATTTGAGTGGGACACCCCTGCCTCATATAATACTGAATAGTTATAATGGGATTGGTCATTCCCCCTAGACCAGGGATCTCAAACCCACAGACTTCCAAACAATCTCCAGGAAAGCCGGGTTCCTGCTGTAACGGGTGGGACTAGAGTTTACTCTGAACCCTTTAGATCCCATGGTAAATAGTGACAGAAGCATGTAAGGGATTGGATAGGGGCTTGATATGTCCACCAGCACCACATTATGCAATTGTGGTGTGTAAAAGGGGTTGTCTCACTACAAAGAATAGTTTTCAACATGTAGGGAAAACTAAATGAAGACGGTTTCCAAATATATTGTTTTAATCATTTTTTCCGTCAAGGAGCTACAAATGATTTTATCACCTTCTGAGTTTCCTACATGACCAACCTGTGTACATACTGTTTGTTCTATCTGATAGCAGGGAGTGATGTCATCACACAGGTCATGGCCAGCAGTGTGATAGCTTGTGCATTATGATCTTTCAGACAAAAGACAGTAATTAGTATTGTTTACTTTAACTCAGAAGCTTCCCTGGTCCTGACAGCATGAGATTTATCTAAATTAGCAGAAGTCTGAATACAGGAGCTCATAGGCTAATTACAGACAGCTTGACCAGGAATTGACAGCGCAAAGCAGCATTACTTCATTCATGCATCCTATGAAACTTTAAGATGAGACAACCCCTTTAAAGCCTGCCATGACAAGCTTAAAGGGGTTGTCTCAATACATTGATTCCTCTTACCTCAGTCCTGTTTCCATGGTTTCATTTTGAATTAAGGGCGTGTTTACTGGCTTATACTAGGCTGCAGTAAAAGCCAGGTCTGTAGCTATAGTAACCAGTGCTGGCAGCCTATCATGAGAGAGTAAACAGGCCTGTAGCTATAGTTACCTGAGAAGCTGATGCAGCCCATACAAGAGGGGATATCTCAGAATAGGAAGGACCCTGTTAATGGACATATATTGCAAAGTGACTTGTTTTTGCAAGATCTTTAATATAAAAAGCATACCTTGTAGTGAGACAACCCCTTTAAAGTAGGGATTGGCAGGCTGAGGTACAGTCATGCTCAGTCCAGTCCCACATTGGGACAATAATAAGACACTTATTGTCGCTTGTGTAATGACCTGGGTGATACTGATAATATCTATTTTGAAAGGAATGCGGCCCATCAACTACAAATTTTTTCTATTTGCGGCCCATTTCCCGGGCAGAGCTTACTTTGTATATACTCTGTGCGGTCATAGGGAAGACATGCGAAAAAAGGTCACAGCACCTAATAATAAAACCCAACCAGACTGGTCAGGAAGATGGCATCTGCCCAACTGCTTGGCATTTGGGGGAAGACATTGGAGCAAGTGATTAGTGCTCCGCTTACAACACAAGACATCCTGGCGGGAGCTTGTGGGGGTCTCAGCACATGCCTCAGCATCCGCAAGATTCGGGCCAAATCCAAAGACGACTTGCAGGTTATTAGCGGAGACTGTGCAGAGTATGAAGTGTGGGCTGTAAGGGGATGTTCACACGGCGTTTCTTAGATGCGCGTCTGGATCCTTGTTTCGGACCTAAAAACGTGTCTAACAATATACAGAGTGATTTACTTTGCTTTCAGTGTAAAACAAGCATCGGCGCGCAGACGTCCGATCACCGATGCGCGTTTACTGGCGTCTTTCGGATCCATTCAAAGAGGGATGTCAATTCTTGATCTGTTTTACACAGCAGAATGATAGGGTGCGAGCCTGCTGCACAGAAAACACAGCGGAAACGTTTTATGAAACGCTTTACAATAGGTTTTTCGGATTGAAAGACACTGTGTGAACATACCCCAACTCCCAGGCTCCCACAGAGCAGGCAGAGTCAGGGGATCCCAAATAGTCCTGTATTAGACAAGTCAAGTGGTGTAAAAGTCGTGGCCACAGTGCTGTGGATGTTGTCTATCTGCTGAAAAAGACTTGATACTGGTGGACAGTTGTCAAATTCAGTGACCAATGCCAGGCAGCTGAATGGTGGTCTATAGCACCTCTCTACAGTGTGGTACTACATGTCCTGTACTGCTCTTACATGTATTAGTGAGGTGCATGCAGTGATTGGCGGTCTATAGCACCTCTCTACAGTGTGGTACTACATGTCCTGTACTGCTCTTACATGTATTAGTGAGGTGCATGCAGTGATTGGCGGTCTATAGCGCATCTCTACAGTACAGTGCGGTACTACATGTCCTGTACTGTTCTTACATGTATTAGTGAGGTACATGCAGTGATTGGTGATCTATAGCGCCTCTCTACAGTATAGTGTGGTACTACATGTCCTGTACTGCTCTTACATGTATTAGTGAGGTGCATGCAGTGATTGGCAGTCTATAGCACCTCCCTACAGTACAGTGCGGTACTACATGTCCTACACTGCTCTTACATGTATTAGTGATGTGCATGCAGTGATTGGCGGTCTATAGCGCTCTCTACACTACAGTGCGGTACTACATGTCCTGTACTGCCCTTACATGTATTAGTGAGGTGCATGGAGTGATTGGCAGTCTATAGCACCTCCCTACAGTACAGTGCGGTACTACATGTCCTACACTGCTCTTACATGTATTAGTGAGGTGCATGCAGTGATTGGCGGTCTATAGTGCCTCTCTACAGTACAGTGCGGTACTACATGTCCTGTACTGCTCTTACATGTATTAGTGCAGTGCATGCAGTGATTGGCGGTCTATAGCGCCTCTCTACAGTATAGTGCGGTACTACATGTCCTGTACTGCTCTTTCATGTATTAGTGCAGTGCATACAGGATTGGCGGTCTATTAGTGCATTTCTACAGTACAGTGCGGTACTACATGTCCTGTACTGCTCTTACATGTATTAGTGAGGTGCATGCAGTGATTGGAGGGCTATAGCGCCTCTATAGTACAGTGCGGTACTACATGTCCTGTACTGCTCTTGCATGTATTAGTGCAGTGCATGCAGTGATTGGCGGTCTATAGCGCCTCTCTACAGTACAGTGCGGTACTACATGTCCTGTACTGCTCTTACATGTATTAGTGCAGTGCATACAGTGATTGGCGGTCTATAGCTCCTCTTTACAGTGCAGTACATGTTCTGTGCTGCTCTGTCATGTGCCAGGATGAGCGGCTCCTTTGGGCACCAGGTGAGGGCCCCATTTTCTTTTTTCTGGTCCATTGTGTATAAAGTCAATGACCCAAAGAAGCTCCTGTCCTTATAATAGAAAGTGATGTCCACCTTCCAGCAGCTCTCTCTGATGTTCTATGGAATGACACGCGTTATCTGGATTAGTATCTGCTTCATTTTCTTTCACCTCCATGTTGCCTTATGTTGGGGACATTTTGGGTCTGAACCAATCACCAGTTTTTCATGGTTTCAACATAGTCAGCCCGGAATCAAATAATATTCTATGTTGAGGGAGCGCTGCAGCCATCGGAGATGTGAAATCCTTCCACCCCATTGTCCCGCACCTTTTCCTGATCTCCTATAGACAGCTGCTGCCCATATGTCCTAGGCCCCCCTCTAGTAGCCAGAGGTGCTGACAGCCAGGAGCGCAGTACTTCCACGTATTACATAAATAGCCATTCATCCGGACGACCCCCATGTAAGGCTGAGGCCACACAATCCACTGCACTATCCTGGCAACCTCTAAGAAGAGGTCACAATTACTACACAGAGGTATAAAGGAGATGCTCTACAGGCAGGAGATTTGTTTTTTCCCCCTCGGTTGCTCTGCTGAGTTTTATCTGTGATATTCTAAAGTCTCTCCAAAAACTTCCGGAAGACAACACAGAAATTCAGAGCGATTTCCATTGGATTTAAAGGGAACCTGTCACATAGATTATACCCCCTTGCTGAGGGCAGCACAAGCCAGTGTCAGACCTGCTGTTCCCAGCACTGTGCCCCTTATTCTGTAAGATGCTGGAGTTTTAGAGCATTTACCCCTCTAATCTTATTCATGAGCAGGTGTTAGCCCCGCCCACCAACAGTTATCCTCATGTTTCTACCTATTCAAAGTAATAGGTTTATCAGTTGAGGTGGGCGGGGCTAGCCTCAGGTGGGCGGGGTTTGAAAAACTGACTGACTTTTCTGGCTGAAAACTGCAGATTTGAGGGGTAAATGCTCTAAAACTCCAGCATCTTACAGAAAAAGGGATGCAGCGCTGGAAACAGCAGGTCTGACACTGGCTTGTGCCCCCTCAGCAAGGGGGGCATAACCAATGTGACAGGTTCTCTTTAAATGTCACTTCTGGTGTGACATTTTCCTTATGTATGAAAACTGTCTAGCAGTAAGACTGTCCTTGTTGCCCATAGCAACCAATCGGAGCCCACAGCAACCAATCGGAGCTCAGCTTTTATTTTTCCAGAACAATACATGAAATGAAAGCTGAGCCCTCATTGGTCGCTATGGGCTCCGATTGGTTGCTATAGGCAACAAAGACAGTCTTACTGCTAGACAGTTTGATGCATAAGACCCAGAAAGTGTATGTGATGAAACTACCAGGTCTGGAGGTGCGAATGAGAGATCTGCCTGCTGCTCTGCCTCTTCCTCGCAGCACCTAGGTGCGGAGACGCCACATCTCACAAGTTGGGCTGGATTTCCGTAGTGGATGGAAGAAATTGAAGGGACAACCCCCGATTTCTGCTGCGTTTTGTCCAGGGATTTCACTGTGCTTTAAAGTCGCTGTCTCACCACACCGTTTCACAGAGCCACACGCCATTTTAGATTCATGCATCCTGTCTCTTCCTGCTCAGGCTGTGGGTGTTTCTGTAGCAGTGATTAGCATATCAGCTCCTTATTCCCAGCTCTTCTAATGGCACCGACATGAGAGCAGGAGATGTTATCTATAGCCCAGGGAGCATCAGAGCTCAAAGTAAACCATCAAAAGTGAGACCACCCCTTTAATACACACATTAGCCTCATCCAACAGGAATAACCCTCATCCTAGCCCCATGCGTTTTACGCACTGAACACAAAAAAAATTGACCTGCACTCCCCTTTTTTTATGCGACACGTTAAAAAAAACAAAAAAAAAAACCCTGCCCCATGTGCTCAAATGAAGAGTGTGAAGTGGGATACTTGATTGTTTTTGTTTTTCAAACCTGCGTTTTTGATGCGTTTTAGGGCTTGTTCACATGGAGTTTTGCCTCCGTATGAACATACACTTTGTAGACGCGTCTCGGGACCGACAGAGGGACCCAGAGACGCATCTAACAATTAACAGTGACTTTATCACTGCCGGCAATGACAGACACGCAGCGGCGTTCACGTGAGATCGCCGCTGCGTGTTTGTCCTGCGCCTGTCAGGTCTGCTTTACGGACCCGATCCAAGAAATGACATGCAATTCTTTTATGGCATCCGCAAGACGGACCGGACAGGCGCAGGACAAACACGCAGCGGCGATCTCTCATGTGAACGCCGCTGCGTGTCTGTCATTGCCAGCAGTGATAAAGTCACTGCTAATTGTTAGATGCGTCTCTGGGTCCCTGAGACGCATCTAAAAAGCGGATGTTAATACCGAGGCAAAACTCCGTGTGAACAAGCCCATATGTGGCGAAAAACAAACGAGTGTCTTGCAATTCAGAACTGGAGTCACCCAATCACCGCAACGGTCTCTGACATGAAAGGGTTTGTCTGTGGTGAGTTGCCACCTTTAAGGTCCGTTCTTACGGGACAGATCTGCTGTGGTTTTTGGTGCAGATTATACTGCGCATTTTCGTACACTGACAATAGCAGACGGCAAAAGTTCTGCAGGTTTTCCCTTATCCTAGTGAAGTCAACACAGAAAAACCTGCAGCAAACTACCCCACGTGCATTCAACCACAGGGGACGTTCACATGGGGTCGATTTGCTTATAGGTTTTTTTTTTCCCCTCGCAATTCTGCATTAAAGGGGTTTTGCCAAGTAGGGATTTCCTCAGGCTGAATTTCAGCCTTGAAAAGAAGGGCGTTGTGTTTCTGTGTTTTAAAAAAAAAACAAGAACCTCCTCTGTGATGTCATCGCTCCACCTCCCATGCACGCTCCTGATACTCAGTCTCTGTATTTGAGCAAACATTGTTTTGCTAATCCACAGAGGAGAACTGTATTGTGCACAAGTTAATGGGTTTTGTTTTATGCCTCTTATCTGCTGAGGAGAAAAGATTAGCTCCGGGCAGGCAGCTTTCTTTCACTCCTTCATGGAGTGAGCCAAGGGAGTGTCTGCATTTTTACTCAGATAATTACATTACAACCAGTGCATTCTCTTTGCAGGAGACAAAGGATAATTTTTCCACAGTCCCTTCAAAGCTGCAGAGGGGGGAGGGGGACGAAGGGCATCTCAGGCAGCATCTGCAATCTTTACTCTGATAATTACATTAGAGCTAGTGGATTCTCTATACAGGAGACAGAGACTTTTTTCCCCAGTCCCTTAAAAGCTCGTTCATGTTCCCTGCCATCAGATAAGCGCAAACAACGCAAGCTCAGCCAGATCAGCTCCCTGTCAGCTCCTGGTCGTGTCTAATATAATCTCTCGGGTAACCAAGGGCATCTAATTAAGGCTGTAGCTGTCACAGGCTTCACTTTTTTTTGATGACATATTTAGAAAACTGATTAAATAACCATTTTTGAGGATCCCACGTCAACATTCATCGTGGCAAAACCCCTTTAAGAGGCATGCAGAAAAAGGGACATCAGATTCCCATCGATGTGAATGGGAATAAGCATGCGTCAGGCAAACAGCTGCTTTTTTTTTTGTGCTCCATTTGTCGTGTTACACGCTGCACCAAAAAATGGGATCGACACGTAAAGGCACCAAAAACGGTCCAATGAAATTCATTTTACTGCGAAAAATGCATGAAAAGGAGCAGGCACAAGACAAATGAGAAGAATGAGAAAACCCATTAACCCCTTAACGACCGCCCACTGTCTTTTGATGGAGGGCGGCGCATGTTCTCTGTCGCCAGCGATGCCAAGACGACGTTGCAGCCAGAGGGGGTTTTGTGCAGGACTGTGGAGTCGATTCCGACTCCTGCAAAATAGGCACCGTCATAAAATGGACCGACTCCCAAAACATATAATTAGTTGGTCCAGTTAGTTCGATGCAGTGCAAAGAGCAAGAGGAATTGGGTCCGGCCGGTGCTACTGCTCCCATATCTTCAGCCTCATCACATGAGGAGTGTAATTGATGACATGGAGCAGGCAAAGCGCTGCCCCAGGGGAAAAGATTCTGCTCCCAGGGCAAACAGATTTCAGCAACATTTTTCACCTGCTTTCAAAGAAGTAGAAGATCAACCATTCATCAGACCTGACTGTGGCTGAGGCAATTCCTTTATACCCTGACAAGTTAGTGTAGAGAGGCCGTTTTGTAGCCTGGAAATCATGAGATCAGATGTGAGGTCATGTACGCAGGATCTGATGGAGCAATACTATTTCTCAGAACAAATTCAGAGACTCCACAAATGTTTCTACAGTGTTTTGCATATTTACATTTTTTTTGTGTTCTAAAGTCATATCCAATAAATATAATTTTACACCGACAAGCAAAATGGTAACAATGTTCTGGCCTTGTGACTTTCAGGCTCCATATCTCACCATCCACTACAGCTTTATACATGAGGCTACTGTAATTTTATATACAGTCATCTTACCTATCTTATACATAAATTAGACTTGCAAGTATTTAGCATCTGCTTAGTTCTGCAGATTCTTTCCTGTAACTGCATTGTTACTGTTTTGCTCCTAAAAATCAAAATGTTAATTGTTATTTAGTTAGTATTTGGTAAATCCACCTTTTGGTTTTCAGCTCTGCCTGAATCCTTCTGGGCTCTGGATCAGATTCAAACATATCTTGACCAAAATCTGATCCCAGGTCTCTTCTACACATTCCCA
This sequence comes from Phyllomedusa bahiana, assembly GCA_025379985.1. NCBI lineage: Eukaryota > Metazoa > Chordata > Amphibia > Anura > Hylidae > Phyllomedusa > Phyllomedusa bahiana. The sequence goes on from JAODAL010007399.1 coordinate 82,007, forward strand.
ATGTTGGTGCAGACTGGACTTGGATACAAATACAGCTTTTTCTTCAACTCTACCCACAAGTGTTCAAAAGATCAAAACATTGTTACCCTTTTGCTTGTCAGTTTGTGTTGTATCTAAATAGCTTGATTATTGTATCATAAGGTGATAAACAGCCTGATATTACCATTTTACTACAGTAAAGTGATCACTTAAACATGCGCCGTGTATGAGGGAGTCGGAGTCGGGAGTTTGATAAATTGAGGAGTCGCAGCTTTGGCGTGCCGACCCCACAGCCCTGCTTTTGTGGCTCCCAGTAAGGCTACTGAACTATGAAAAGAGGTGTAGTTAACAACTCTGTACCCAGAGCAGTCTCTGGGCACAGCAGGGACTAGAAGAAGCCACCGATTCCCACTGTTTAACCCTTTGATTGCCACGGGTCGTGACCATGGCATAATCAAAGGGGATTCCGGGACTTCTGGAATATTTATGCAGTCAGCCCTGGAGACCAAGAGCAGCCCCAGGACTGCTGTCAGGTCACACCGTGTGTATAATGTATTAGCGTACAGGAGTATGCTAACACACCACTATGTGCAAAAAAAAAGTACAGTAGCTATTACTCATAGGATTTTAAAAAGTAAAAAACAAAAAAGTTTGGAAAAAAATAAAAAATTATTGTGCATACATTACACACAAAAAATCCCTACACGTTAAGCATCCACACGGAAGAATATAACCTCCAGAATTAATCCAACAGGTTATTAACTGTGAAATGTGAAGGGCGTAAAATTTAAAAAAAAAAACCAAAACAAACAAATGCAGAAAAACTTCTGTTCAGGCTGCAAAAAAAAAAATAAAAAATTCTGCAGTTATTTATTTATAAATTTAAGCTATGCCCCCAAAAATACAACTTCTGCATAAAACAAGTCCTCCTACAAATGCATGGTTGAAAAAAATAAAAATAAAAGGTTATGACTTTTGAAACGCAGGGAGGCAAAAACTAAAAAAAAATGTAGCTGCATCCGTAAAATGGTTGTCGCACTACAAGGATTGCTGCTTTTCATATTAAAGATCTTGCAAAAACAAGTCACTTTGCAATATGTGTCCATTAACAGTGTCCTACCTATTCCTATATATCCCTCTTGTATGGGCTGCATCAGCTCCTCAGGTCGCTATAGCTACAGACCTGTCCAATCTCCACTGATAGGCTGCCAACACTGGTTGCTATAGCTACAGACCTGTTTGATCTCTCCTGATAGGCTGCTAGCACTGGTTGCTATAGCTACAGACCTGTTCGATCTCTCCTGATAGGCTGCTAGCACTGGTTGCTATAGCTACAGACCTGTTCAATCTCTCTGATAGGCTGCATAGCCACTAGTTTGCTATAGCTACAGACCTGTTCAATCTATCCTGATAGGCTGCCAGCACTGGTTGCTATAGCTACAGACCTGGCTTCTACTGCAGCCTAGTAGAAGCCAGTAAACACACCCCTGAATTCAAAGTGAAACCAAGAAAACAGGACTGAGGTGAGATGAATCAATGTAGTGAGACAACCCCTTTAAGGCCTTTTCAGGCCTGGGGCTGAAGAGGTTAAAAAACAAGCACTACTGCCGTGAACAGGCGCTTATGTCACTACATAAAAAATAAGTGGTGTGGACATGGAATTAAAGATCAAATTTTACTGTGGATTCTCCCACTTGGACTTCAATAGGAGAAGGAAAAATGGGCAGGTCAGGGCTATCTGCAGATTTTGTCTTCACCCATTGAGGCCAGAGTACAGAAAGCTACAGTAAAATCAGCAAAGATAGTTGCAAATCTGCTCCAAAAACTGCAGCAGATCTGCCCGCTGTGATCGAGCCCCAAGAGGGAACCTTCAGTCTAAGCCCCTGCATGCCCCTTTGCTGGTGCTGTTATTTCACCAAATAGTCAGGTCCCTCCTGTGGGTAATAACTGCAGTACAATGGGCGTCAGACTCTCCCCTTTCCCCATAGCCAGTGGCTCTTTGTTGGCTACCCAGGCATGCTGGGATTTGTAGTTTTGCAACAGCTGGAAAGCGACAAGGTGGAGGCCAGCAAGCACTGACATGACTGCTGCCTGTCTGGAGAGCGATACGCGCACATCGCAGACAGACACCTACCTCCCACCAAAGTCACTGCAATCTGTCAGTGTGTGAGCAGAGCTGGAGTAGATCAGACCAGCGACACACACGTCTACACTGCACCAAGACACCCACCACTTCTATCACAGCAGACGGCTGATACCGCTATACCCCCAGCATGCGCCATAGAGGCTGCTGTCTCGTGTTACACACTGATGTGGTGCCCGACTTTTAGCAAACAAGTCAACAGGAAGTGCAGCCATACTGCTGGTCAGAAACCAGAAGAGGAAACAAACTGGCAGCTAAACAGTCCCTGAAATGCTAATTCAAAAGGTGACAACCAATATGGCCGCACTTCCTATTGCAACCTTTCACTTTGGGGGCAGTTCAGCAAAAGTGACAACAGGAAGTGCCGCCATATTGGTTGTCAGCTTTATATCCGCATTTACATTGTATAAAGCGGTCACTTTTGTTGCATATTTTGGTTCCGCTTTCTGTCACTTTTGATCCACCAATATGGCCGCACTTCCTGTTGTCACTTACTTGTGGGCAGAGAAGCAAGAGGTTGCATCTCCTAAGCCAAGACGACCGAATTTACTTTTCAGCTTTACCTTCTTCAGGATTGTGGTGGAGCCCTAGGAAGGTTCCTCGTGCAGGTTACAGGGAAAGCTGGGTATAAGCCTCAGTGAGACAGGTAGTGGCGGTCACCCAGCTTTCTCAGGCTTCTGAATGAAAAAGCTGGGTACGAACCTCACTGGTACAGATGTCCCGGCAGTGTTCTGCCTGTCACCCAGCTTTCCGAACAGAAAAGTTAGGGGCGCGGGATGTCTACTGTATAAAATGCCATCAAGAGGCTCATTCCTCATCCGGGACACAGGGAAAGTGGGTACCAGCCTCAGGGATATATGCCGTGATAGGCACCGTCACCCAGCTTTCCCTGACTCCTGAACAGAAAAAGGTACAACACCGTAAAAATCCCACTCCCGTCTCATTACACCACTCGGTAGATTCCTCATGCAGGACACACACGTAGTGGTGGACAATTATCTCCCAGCTTTCCCAGACTCCTGAATGGAAGGATTAGGTAACAGTAGCATCCAATCCCGTATTAGCTCACAGCATCACTAGGTTTGTCATCGGGGAAAGCTGGGTACTGGCCTCAGGGATACATGTAGTGCTGGTCCCCGTCACCCAGCTTTCCCAGACTCCTGAATATCAGTTACACAACAGCAGAAATCCCACTCCTGTAAGATAATTACTCGTGCAGGACACAGGGAAAGCTGGGTATCAGTCTCAGTGATAAAGGTAGTAGCAGTCACCCAGCTTTCCCAGACTCCTGAATAAAAAACCATTAAGACACAGGAGACTACCTGCCCATATCACAGATCCCTCCTGAAGGACACAGGGAAAGCTGGGTACCAGCCTCAGTGATACATGAAGTGGCAATCACCCAGCTTTCCCAGACTTCTGAATGGAAAAGCTATGACAGAAGACTCCCCATAATCACTAGGAAGCACCCTCCTGGAGGACACAGGGAAAGCTGGGTACCAGCCTCAGTGATACATGTAGTGGCAGTCACCCAGCTTTCCCAGACTCCTGAATAGAAAGGTTCATTAACAGCCGTCACCCAGCTCTCCCCAGCACTGACACCCGGATCTATAGCAGCTCTTACCCAGCAGCCTGAGGACGAGCCGCACCAGGACGGACACATACCCCGCCGAGGTATCGTGAGGGGAGTTCAAGATGGCATCAATGATGAACACAGGAGGAACCCGCAAGGCCACGTCCAGCACGGCCCGGAGCCGCTGCCCCACCACGACCAACTGAGGCGCCGCCATGGGCTCCCCGTCCCCCTGCGGGAGCTCGGGGGAGGCTGCGGGGTCTCCTCGGTGGGTGAAGAACCCCCGCTTCCCCGGGGCTACTTGCCGCCGTTGCTGGTGTATTCCAACCCTAAATCCATGCTCCCCGCACCTGCCGAACGGCAGCCGCTGCGTCACAGCCCGCCCGCGACGCTCTCTGACGTAACCGACCTGGGCGGACGTACGGCGTCAGACCGCGCACGCGCAGCTCCTACACGTCTAGCGCGTATCGATTGTTTTTTTTTTTTTTTTCAAATGCAACTTTATTAACACAAGCGTGTTCCCAGGGCGAACAGATTTATTTTTTTCAATTGCAACTTTATTAACACAAACGTGTTCCCAGAGCATACAGATTATTTTCTTTTTTTTCAAAAGCAACTTTATTAATACAAACGTGTTCCCAGTCTGCACAGATTTGTTTTTTTTCAATTGCAATTTTATTAACACAAACGTGTTCCAAGGGCGCACATATAACCCGGCAACAATGTTTCCTCCTGCCTTCCACGAGCCATTATTGTCTTATTTTTCCATTGACATAGAGATATAAGGGCGAGATGTACTGGTGTCATTGACCACACTATAAACTGTACTGGGGAACCCAAAGAGAATTCTGTCTGGGGCGGAATGTGAAAACAAAAGTACTTGCGCCATTTTTGTGGGGGTTTTGTCCTTATGTTGTTGCCTCTGGGTTATCTTTATTCTGCAGGTCAATGCAATTCCGATGACAACAACTATTTAGGGTTTTCATTCAGTTTTAGAACTTTTTTTAAAAAAAATTTTAAATTCTATTTTTTAAATTTGCGCCATTTTCTGCAGCCAATAACTTTTTTATGTTCCACCTGTAGACCTGAGCGAGGGAGCATCTGTTGCGGGCTGAAGTGTACTTTTCGTTTGTACCGTTTTGGGACAGGGGCGGCTTTTTGATCACATTTGAGTCCAATTCTTTGAGTGCGTGAAACGACCACAAAAAACGCAGTTTTGGTGTTTTGATATTTTTTTTCTATGGTGTTCAGAGTTCAGGATAAATGATGTCATATTTTAAGAGATTGGACTTTTACGGATGCGGCGATACCAAATATGGGGATTTTTTTTAATTTTAAAATGGCTAAAGGGGATGTTTCAAAGGTTTACATTTTTTATTTTTATGAATTTTATTTTTATGGGGCTCCAGCGTTTAAGGTATTAAAAAGTTTTCGAGTCCTCGGGGCTGAACTTTGTAGGTTTGGGCTGTCGTTTTTTTTGTTTTATTAATATATTTTTGTGTGTGTTTATTTTTTTTTTACATTTTATTTAACCTATCGTGCCTCTCATAAGGTCAGAAACACACCTCTTGGCAGTTTTAGAATTTTTTTCTTCTAATTTCACCTGTAGCTGATATAGCAGCTCAAGTTACAGGGAAATACAGTCCCAATCACTGACTGTAAAGCTGGTCTGAGTCTGACTATAGCCTCGTGCAGTTACTGAGCCCTGGTGATCACATGACCACTGCGACCGGGAGGCTTCCTGTCTGTCTGTGTATACAGTGCTCTTCAAACAATGTATACATAGTGTTCCCTCAGGTAACAGTGGCCTCAAAATACAGTATTTTCAACATACAATGGTCTTTCCTAGTGCATTGTATGCTGAGTGTGGTTTCAAGATACAATGTCCTAGACACTAATCCAGCTAATTATGAACATTTTATGTGCAAAACATCTGTATTAACACAGTGATTGGAGTTGTAGTAGTTCCTCGCTACAGTACAGTGTGGTACTACATGTCCTGTACTGCTCTAACATGTATTAGTGAGGTGCATGCAGTGATTGGTGGTCTATAGTACCTCTCTACAGTACAGTGCGGTACTACATGTCCTGTACTGCTCTAACATGTATTAGTGAGGTGCATGCAGTGATTGGAGGTGTATAGCATCTCTCTACAGTGCAGTGCGATTTCTACATGTCTGTACTGCTTTTTACATGTATTAGTGAGGTATATGCAGTGATGGCGGTCTATAGCGCCTCTCTACAGTACAGTGCCGGTAATACATGTCCTGTATGTCTTACTGTATTGTGAGGTATGCAGTGATTGGCGGTCTATAGCGCCCTCTACAGTACAGTGCGGTGCTACAGTCTGTACTGCTCTTACAGTATTTTGTGAGGTATAAAGCAGTGATTGGCGGTCTATAGCGCCTCTCTACAGTACAGTGCGATACTACATGTCCTGTACTGCTCTTACATGTATTAGTGAGGTGCATGCAGTGATTGGCGGTCTAGTAGCGACTCCCTACAGTACAGTACAGCACAACTTCATCAAAGGCTTAGAGGTCCGATCAATCAATGATGAAGCGAGGTTAGCTGGCGAAACATGTCGGCGAGGTCAGGCATGACGTTTTAAATTGTGATTTCTCACCTCTGTCTACAAGTGTCACCTGCTGCAGGAGTGTCACAAGGGGGCCTTATTTGTTCAGTGTCCATGAGATTGGGGACGAATGCCCAGGTGGTAGGCTTGGGATCCCTTACTGGAGTTAGTAATTTGCTATAGATATAAGGCTCTCCTGTTAATAGGTGGGGTTCCACCAGACTTGATAATAGAAAGGGAGTTATTCCCTCTTTCAGAAGCAAAAAGGGTTAAATGGTGAGGTGAGAGATCAGGTTTTTAAATAGTGTGCATAGAGGTTAAGAGTTATACATAATAAAAGTTACGTTTTAGTGTTTTACAGATAGAGAACTGATACAGTTTAAGTTTGCCTACGGCAAAATAGTAAATATAGCTGCTAACTCTGCACGACTTACAATGGCCGCACAGAGTAGATGCCAACTGCCCAGACTAAAGTCAGTGGGCGGTCGGCATCATTTGGAGCTGGGGCCGTGGACTGGCAGAGGATGCTCCATGGTCCAGTGCTGGTTCAGGGACGGTGGTTGGTGACCCTTGGTTTATACAATACAAAAGAGTGTACATATGATCATGCCCCCTAATGGTCAAGCACCCTAGGGAGACTCAAAGTACAAGTATAGAAAAAAAAATATTAAAAGTTCAAATCACCCCCGTTTTGCCATTTTACAAATAACAATAAATAAATAATAAAAAAGTTATACATAGTTGATATCGCTGCATCCGATCTAGTCTGATCTATTAAAATATAACATCATTTATCCTGTTTGCTGAACACCGTAGAAGAAAAAACTTTCCAAACGACAAAATAGTGGAATAAAAGTGATCAAAAAAGTCGCATCTATTCCAAAATGGTAAAAATTACAAATTTCATCATGCAAAAATGCCCCCTAACTTAGTTCTATGTGAAAATGTTTTGATTTTTTTTACAGTACTGTAGCATAATGCAAACTCTACATATTGGTTTTGGGCCGGAATTGTATCAACCTGCAGAACACAGACGAAAACATAGTTTATACTGGGGAGGGGAACGCCATAAAAAAAACAGAGCACAAGTTTTTTTTACATTTTTTTGCGGTTTCCTAGTATATTCTATGGTACGTGAACGACACCATTTGAAAGTGTATCTTGTCCTGCAAAATAAAAGCCTTTATATGTCTATGTAGATGGAAAAAATAGAAAAAAATTATGGATGAATGTGTTAAACAAAAAAAATAAATTAATTAAAAACCTAGTCCAAAAATTGGCGTTGCTGCTGCAGATTTTAAGCACATTTAATCAGTGTAAAGTGCGCCTGAAAGTACGATCCTTTCAAAAATCTGGCGTCTAGTATACCTTACATAGTAAACATGTGCCTAAAAAGGTGCGGGAGAGTGAGCAACGCTCTTATCTGTTTTCTAATGCAATTTGGAATAAAACTGTACATGGCTGAAATCAAATGATAAGACTACAGAAGTTGTCCCGATGTGTATATAAAATGGGTCAATAATATTGGGGTAAAGAAAAAAATTCAATAATTCAGTTATTTTTTTTTCGGTCACCCATACTATCATACATTGTCCTGGCTACGAAATAAAGAAATAAACTGAATTATTGAATTAATATTGTTTATTCGTTACCTCAATATTATTGTTCTTTTATAACAACGACACTTTGGAGTCTTATCTTTGATTCGGCCATGTTTGTTTTTTTAGATTGCATTAGAAAACCATAAGAGCGTCACTCGCTCTCCATTGGTCCCAAAAAACGCGCCTCTTTTAAATTAGCCAATCCCAAAAAGAGCTCATCTGCATTTCTTTTCCCATAAAACTCTATGAAAAGTAGCTGGGCGCTCTGATTGGCTAAGTGGGACGAGCCCCGCTAGCTCAACCAATCAGCTCTTTTCTGCCTTTTTACTGATTTTGACTGCCGCCTTTGATATGATTGGTCAATATTTCTCCATAGGAAATAATGGGTCCCTGTCGCTCCTATTCTGATTGGTCAATACGCCTCCATAGGTTAGAATGGGCCACTGTCGCTCCTGTTCTGATTGGCTGGTTTATGCCGACAATCAGAAAGCTTAAACAATTTGAATTACTGTATTTCCCCGGAAATTCCTATATTGCAATTCCATATGTAGCGCCGGTCTCGGTGACAAACGCGTTGTTCGGAATTTAACTGATTTATTTTTAGAGAAGGTTTCAGCTCTTTATCTGATTGCATTGTGCCGATCTCTCCATAGACTACAATGGGAGAAGTAGCTTGCGCTCTGATTGGCTGGGATAGCCAAGCCCCCGCTAGCTCAGCCAATCAGCTCTTTTCTGCATTTTTACTGTATTTTGAACTGTCCCGCCTTTGATTTTAATTGGTCCAAACCTCTCCATAGGTTAGAATGGGTCTCTGTCGCTCCTATTCTGATTGGTCAATACTCCTCCATAGGATATAATGGGTCCCTGTCGCTCCTATTCTGATTGGCCGAGATAGCCAAGCCCCCGCTAGCTCAACCAATCAGCTCTTTTTGCATTTTTACTGTATTTTGAACATGTCCGCCTTTAAATTTTGATTGGTCCAAACTTCATCTATAGGTTTAATGGTTCATGTCGCCCCTATTCTGATTGGCCGGTTTCTGCCGACCAATGAGAATAGCTTTCAGAATTTGAATTACTGTATTTCCTGGCAATTTCCAATATCCAAATTCTTGATATAGCTCCGTTCTAGATTTTTGGAAAGTGTTTTTTTTTATTCTATTTTCTTTTTGAGGTTTCAACTCTTTTTTCTGATGTTTTCCGCCTTTATAAAGGCGATTTTTGATTCATACTCCGCACGGACATCTTTAATGATTTCTCGCTGATTTCCAGCCTGGCTCGAGTTGGAATACATGTGAGGCGCAGTCCCGCACTGCGCCTAAGTCCCGCACTGCGCCCCACACACTGGCGAGGCGCGGCGGACTTTACATAGCATGTATGAGCGCGCCCCAGCACCGACATAAATCAGGCGCACATTTCGGCAGAAAACTGGCGGAAAGGTGCGCCCCGACGTGACGAGATTCATACATGTCGCCCCTAGTTTTTGTATATTACAGTTCATTTATATCAAGAGTATGGCGTCAAAGATATTTTTGCCGCAAAATAGACCAAAAAAAACTGCCATTTGCGTATTGGGACATGTTGCCTTTAGTCCTTAAGGGGTTAAACAAGATATTCTTTATCCATATTGACAGGTACCCTTACATTAAAACACAGCCTTTGAGCTGTGAGTATGGCCTTGTTTTTGTGTTGTTTGAGAAATGAATGTCCCATTTTTTCTGTAAGTACCCTTACATTACATCAAAGTGGTGCCAATGAAAACATCAGTTAATCCCACAAAAAAAAAGCCCTTACACAGCTCTGTATAAGGAAAAATAAAAAAAAGTTATGGCTATCAGAAGGCAGCGATGCATAAATATTGTTTTACACAATAAAAACCCTTTTTTTTTAAAAGCACTTCAACATAAAGAAACACTATATAAATTGGGTATCGCTATAATCGTATTGAACCACAAAGTAAAACTAACTTGTCCTGTATATTGCACAGTTAGCAATGTTAAAGATAAAAAACACTATTGTGTAAAAGTAATAGAACATAAAAAACTATATAAAATTTATATAATTGTACTGACCGCATAAAAAAGTTATCCTGTCACTTACACAGTGCGGCGAATGCTGTAAAAATGAAGCCCAAAAAACAACGACATGAACTGTAAATTTAATCCCCCCATTTTCATGGCCCAGTGATAAAAAAATCAGTTGAAACAGCCTGTACGACCAAAAGCACACTACCCCCTAGATGAGACCCTGAGTGGAGGCTGAAAACCAAAATGGGGCGACTTCTGGAAGTTTCACCTGTTCTGGTAACTGTGGGGGCTTTGCAAATTGACAAGGCACCCACCAAAAATCTGCATTCCCAAAGCCCAAATAGCGCCTTCCCTCCCTTGTACCCCCTGCCATGCGCTCACAGCAGTTACAACATCCACATCATATGTATTGCCAACGGGGAGAAGATTCATACAAATTTTAGGTAAACTTTTTTTTCCCAAGGATTCATTGTAGGCAATAAACATATTCAGGCTAAAATTGCAATTTGTAGGAAAAAAATGTTTTCATTTTCACAGCCTAACGCTAAGAAAATCTGTGAAGCACCTGTGGGGTCAATATACTGTAAGGTGGCAACAGCAGGAAGGGTGTACAATGGCGTATACATCCCGGCCAGGGTCCTTGCGTGCACCTTCCGATGTCCCGTACACATGCCCCCAAGGAAGGAGCCTTGGGGGATTGAAATGTCCAAAATTAGATGATGTCGACAGAATAGACTGTCGACATATGTTTTAACCACAATTAAAGTTTAGTATGGCTTTCATCCAATTCCTGGGTTGGCCTTTCATTGGGGAGTGAAGCATAAGCATGGGTGGGTGCTCACTCCCCATGGTTCCACTCCGGGATATTTCCCTGGAGAATATAAGTTCAGCATGTAAGCTGACAATGGTGGTTACAACCTCCTGGCTACCTTTAAGCCTTGGTGTTGAGACATGCTGGAAAACCAGCAGGTTAATCTTGCAGACTGTCAGTAAGCATGACCCTCTTTAGCTATAGCCCACAGACGGCAGGCGTTTTGTTTGTGTTTGTGCATGCCTTGCACTTGTATTTATGTTTGCTGCCAATAAATCAGAAACCCTGTATTTATCACCTGGAATACTCTCTTCTGTCACTGACTGAAAACACGTGGAGTCACGATCCAGAGCCGCAAAGACATCACCCATGGTGGAGGATGCAATGGCAGAAATAGAAGCATACTCTTCTTATACAGATTAGAACGAAAACTTTAATGTACCTGGACGGAAAGCATCTACCACACAGTCAGCGGAGTCCGTGTAAAAATTGACGCGTTAGTGTGGAAGCAGCTAACCAAGCGCAACGCTAACCTCCATCAGAATCGCCATCCAAGCAGAAAGCGCAACGAGGAGACCATCCGCCCGGGCGCAAGCTGAGACCGAATCACCCTAATCGTAGACCCACCAGACACGGTGAAAGAGCAACCAGCAGGTAAACCAGACCCACGCTGCAGCAACAGCTACAAACAGGCCCTGGCAGCAAGGCCAAAGTATCAACTAGTGCCCAATCCACACCCCGCCAGTGGGTGCAAAGTTTTCCCTGCGCCAAGATGTCCGCTGATGACGACATCGAGGCCCTACCTGGGACCTTTGAGCTGATAGCAAGAGAGAGCAGCTGCCAGTGACCAGTGGGGGGCGGATGTCCATGCTCCCTTCCTACTGGCGAGTACCGCAAAAGGCTACTTTTTACGACCTGTGCGGTGTACCCAAGACCTGCCCAATTACTACACAAACCTGCGGGGGAAGATCCAGGCCCTGACTCGTGAGGTCACCCTTGCCTTAAACGGGCCCAGATAGTACAAGCTGGGAGTTTGATCCAACGCAAGCCTCGCAGGACACCACAAAGTGTACGACCTTTACCACATTAACCAACAAGTGTCTACAGTCCGGAAGACTCTACACACCTAGCCAGGTGTGTCGAGCGAGTGGTCTGTGAAACCGTATTGTGCAGGCCCTTCCCATTAAGCACCAGCGATGCTGGGTGTACACCGGACCCCAAAGCGCGGTGACGAACTTGTTGCGTGGTGGAAACGATACAGAGCGCTCTGTTTCCACTGAGGAGTTCCTGCAAGTCCTAGTACACCCGGGGGAATCCGCAGACAGACCTAGCAAACCGCGGTAAGACGTGCTCCGTCCCCAAAAGGAGGGGTCACTGGTGTATGACGGAAGGGGGAGAGGCCACCCCACGGCCTCAAAACTGGGACCCTGTTTCTAAGGCCCCGGGACGCCCTATATTCCCTGTGGCGGTGCCAAGGACTGGGACAAGTCGCGGACACTTGCCCGGGTAGGGAGGAACCCATAGAATGTGGGTGTTGGTGAGGCGTACCTCCAGGTTTGCCCCAGGCCATCGTATTGTCCACTCGGGTCGCTGCTGGGAAGGACCGACGAGAGGTGCTCTGTATCCAAGAATGGACATATGGTGCAGGCCCTCACTGACTCGGTGAGCTTAGTGACCCTGTGCAATCCCCAACTTGTGTGATCCCAGAGCAACTACTCTCACCCAGATAGGGGTAGTTTGTAAACCATGGGATTACATGGGACTACCCCACTGCCATACTGGCAATCAGAGACTGCCTTTGGGGTCACCCAACATGAGGAGGGCCGTGGTTGACCATTTATACCTCACGAGCGCAAGTTATTAGCTGTGACATTCCTCTGTTTTGGGAGGATCTTGTGATGAAATAAAACTCTTAAAATGTATAATGATTGTTCCTGCTGAAATTACCGTGTATGCCAAACATTGATATAATTGAAGCCTGTGTCCTTTTCCCTTCATCGGTCCCTGGCAGGAACCCAGAGGAGACCACCTCTGAGTTAGAACTCACCTCCTTGCCAGTCCGAGAGGGAATTTTGGCCACAGCACAGTGAGTTACCCTATACCTGGGAACGCTTGGAAAAGCATAAAGACATTGATGGGACAACCACAGAGTAACCCGGTGAGGATTGGTCTACCCCTCACTTCGCCGTAATGGGAAAATTTAATGTATCGGTTGAAAAAAACGCCAACAGAGTGGTGGAGCATTGGTTGAACCCACCGAACCACATGACCTGTAAGGTCTTCAGAAACTTAATGCACATCCCCATGTTTTGGGGGGGACACTTTGGGGGCGGTGAAGAAACAAGGGAGCGGTGACGAACTTCTACTGGCCCGGCATCTACAAGCATGGAAGAATTTCTGTCATTCCTGCCCGAAGTGTCAGGTCCACCCCATGATACCCCATATCCGGAAGATCCATTGGTTCCACTTCCCATTATAGAGGATACCTCTTGAGCTAGATTGGCTTGGGATCTGGTCCGGCGTCCTCCTCCCTAAATCTGGCTAGAGGCACCAGCATACTAGTCCTGTACATGGATTATGCCACCCGCTACCTCCCCGAGGCTATAGCCCTCAGAAAATACCCTCCTCTTAAAGGGATTAGCTAGGGATGCTGTTCCACTATTCATCCCGTACAGGTGATCCCCAAGGAGACCTGACCGAAATCGGTGCAGGGCACCCCATATTTTATATGTCCCAGGTGACCAAAGAGCTATGCCGCCTGCCTAAAAAACTGCCCACCTGCGCGCCTCCGTGTACCAGTATCTAACAACCATGAGTAAGGAGAGACGCCATTTTTCCCGAAACCGCGTCGTTTGTCTAAGCTCTGGTTGAACCCATGACTACATTTTTGCTAGTTATAATCGCATATTACCCACCTTGTCATTGGCATTACACCCAAATGGAATTTTTAACAAGTTTGAAATAAATGAAATAAATTTTTTTAAAAAAAGACAAACGTGGATCTCCTTGTTTGCCTGGTTAAGAACCCCTCAGAGCATTTTGAAGCTGGTTACATTTATTCATTCCTCCATCCTCCGGTTACCATCCCCAGACCGATGGTCTGGTCGAGCGCCATAAATAAAACCTTAAAATGAAATGTTAAAAAAGGTTGTGGACAAGGATGGTAGGTGGATATGGACCTTACAGTTGCCCTAACATTATTTTCGCCAGTCCGGGAAAGACCCACAGTAGCATCCCGGTTTCTCTCCATTCTGCTGCTATATTGGAGACATCCCGAGGGGCTCCTGAACATAGAGAAACTGGGAGAAGAGGAAACCCCTTACAAAGTGTCATAGAGCATATAGCCGACATGCAGGACAGGATCGCAGCAGTGTATGCCCATGTACTGGGAGAACATGCTACAGGCCCAGGAACCCGGCCCGGGATTACAACAGGACCAAGCAGAGACCAGGTCTTTTCAGCCCGGGGACCAGGGTGCTCATACTTGTACCAACTGTAGAAAGCAAGTTTCTATCCAAGTGGCAAGGCCCCAATGAGATTCTGTGAACAGGGTGAGTGTAGGTGAACTACAAGGTTTCCAGCAGTGGAAAAGAAAACCCAACCAGATCTACCATATTAACCTCATCAAACCCTGGAATGACCAAGAAAGTTTGGTGTCATGTCAGCAGGCGGAGTCAGGGAGGTCCAAACAAGGATTTTACCACCCGTCCCGTCCGTTGATATCGCGGAGTCCATGACAGAGACCCAGAGACAGGAGGTCAGGGAGTCTACCGAGGAACCGAGTGAGTCTATTCTCTGGTAGCTGCCTGGCCGGAACGTATGTCGATCCAACATTGACATTGTCACCCACGAGCCCCGCCAAAAAGGTGCTGGCTGAGACTCTATACAGGGTGCCAGAAGCTCAGAGTCAAGCCATTTCAGAGAAGTGGGGAAAAATGCTAGCCCTGGGGGTAATAGAGAAGTCCCAAACTGGTGGTCCAGCCCCATCGTGATTAATTCCCAGCCAGATGGTAACTTTGCGGTTTTGTAATACTTCCGCAAGGTGAATGAAGTTCCCAATTTCGATGCCTACCCCATGCCAAGGGTCGACGAGCTGATCGAGAGGTTGGGGACAAGTCTGAGGTATATACCACCTTACACCACACAAAGGGTATTTGGGGGCAGTTTCCCCTCACAGATCAGGCCAAGGAGAAAACGGCATTTTCCACCCCAGAGGGCCACTTCCAGTTACGTGGTCCTTCCCTTTGGTTTACATGGTGCCCATGCACCTTTCAGGAGGTTTAATGACATCATCCTGTCATCCAGCATAAAAAGTACCTGCGTGCCCGGGATCCTGATGATGTGGTGACTACAAGCGCCGATTGGATTCCCATCTGCCTTAAAAAGTGCAGCATCCTAGACTCGATAAGGGTCCGCCGGTCTAACGGCCAACCCACAGAAGTGCGCAATAGGGGCTAGAAGGAGGCTCGCTACCTCGGTATAATATCGACGAGGGGTTCATCAAACCCTAAGTAGACAAGCTCGAAGCCATCCAGAATTGGCCTAAAACCGTGTCCAATAAACAGTTAGAGCCTTCTGGGCATTGTCAGGTTATTACAGGAGTTTAGTGCCAGGGATTGAGCCCAATAAGCTGCCTCCCTCCTCACAGACCTCACCAAGGGGCAAAATCCACCCTGGTACAGGGAAATACCGGGGGCCGAGCATGCCTTCCAAAGCTCAAGGCGGTATGTTGTAAAGGCAGTATTGATCACTACCCTAATTTTCCGGGAGGATTCCTGGTGCAAACGGATGCCTCAGAAGTCCGGCTTTGGGGCATCTAGTCCAAAGGGTTAAGGTGGAAGATGCACCCCCTGTCGGGTACCCCTCAGCCAAGCTATCGTCAGCCGAAAAAAATTTATTCGATTGTAGATAGGGAATATTTTGGCCCTAAAGTGGGCAATCGAGTCGCTCAGGAATATCTGGTGGGAATATGCAGTTTAGGTGTGATCACGGATCACTCCCTCGCAAAAGTGGGATTAGCCCAAAATAAAAGGGAAGAATGCGAGGGTGACCCGGTGGTTCCTGGCCCTACAGGACTTTAAGTCTAGTTGTAGAACACCGTCCTTGGCCTCAACAAGCACGCAGACGCGTTATTTAGAGACTCAAAGTTTTTCAGCTGGCACAAGGTGCTCGCCGCCCCACAGGTTCTGAGCAGAGGTTTGGATATTGTAAGGTGGCAACAGCAGGAAGGTGTACAATTGTAGTGTACATCCCGGCAGGGTCCTTGCGTGCACCTTCCGAAATCCCGACACCATGCCCTCAAGGAAAGGGAGCCATGGGGGAATGAAAGGCCAAAGTAAGATGGATGTCGACAGTATAGACTGTCGACATATATTTAACACATTTAATGTTAGTATGGCTTCCAGCCATTTCCTGAGTCGGCCTTTCATTGGGAGTGAGCATAGAGCAGGGTGGGTGCTCACTCCCCATGACCCCCATTTCCGGATTTTCCCCTGGATAAAATAAGTCACCCAGGTAAGCTGCCCATGGTGGATAAAACCCCTGGCACCTTTAAGCCTTGGGTGGAGACCTGCGGGAAAACCAGCAAGGGGGAATTTAAGACTGCCCAGTAAGTTGGTCTATGTTAGTTAGAGCCCAGACGGGCAGGCGTTGTTTTGTTTATGTTGGTGCATGCCTTGCACTTGTAATTTTCTTTTTTGCTGCCAATAAAAAACAGAGGCCCTGTATTTTTACACCGGGAATCCGTCTCGTCTCTGCCTGAAAAACAGGTGAGCCCACGATCCCAGAGCCGTTAAAGCTCACAATACTCACTGCACCCCTGGATATATTCCTTAAGGGTTGTAATTCCCAATATGGGGTCTTTTTAGGGGAGTTTATTAAGTTTTAGCACCTTAGGGCGTCCGCAAACCTGAAATGGCGCCTAAATAAAATCATAATGAAAATGAGACCCCAGAGTCCGGTAGGTGCACCTCCTATTCTGGGGCTTGTGGTTGAGCCAAATAATGCACTAGGGCCACATATGGGAGATCTCTGAAAACGGCAGAGTTAGGGGAATCGATATTAAGTTGCATTTCCCTGGTCCCATTTACCGTATTATAGTGAATAATGGATACAAATTGAAAATCTGCAAGAAAAGTGAAATTTTGAAATTTCACCTCCACTTTGCTGTAATTTCCATGAAACACCTAATGGGTTAATAATAAGGTGACCAGTCCGGCTTTTATCACCTGGGTCCCGCTTCACTGGACATATCCCAGCAGGACAACCAATGTCCCACTTTCATCAGGACATAACCAGTACGCCGTCGGCTTCCGGCCGCTGCCATGGATCTGGACGCTGGCGGCAATTCTTTCAGCTGTATGCGCCTCCTCTGGAAATGCTGTTTCGGAGCAGAGAGTGAGTGCTCCCTGCTCCGCAGATGAATACGGAGGGCCGCAAGCCTGCCAGTGGGGAGCTATACTGCCTATGGGGACTATACCACCTATGGTGTACATGTACCTGCCTATGGGGACTTATACTACCCATTGGGGACATTTACATGCCTATTGGGTTCCTATGCTGCCTATGGGGGACATTTACCTGCCTATGGGGGACATTTACCTGCCTATTGGGACCTATACTGCATATAGGGGATTTATACTGCCTATGTGGGACCTATACCTGCTTATTCCTACCTATGGATGACCTATACTTGCCTATGCTGCCTATGGGGGACCTATACCTGCCTATGGGGGACCTATACCTGCCTATGGGGGACCTATGCCTGCCTACACTGACTCTGGGGGACCTATGCCTGCATATGCTGACTATGGGGGACCTATGCCTGCCTACACTGACTATGGGGGACCTATGCCTGCATATATTGACTATGGGGGACCTATGTCTGCCTACACTTACTATGGGGGACCTATGCCTGCATATACTGGCTATGGGGGACCTATGCCTACCCTACAGACTATGGGAAATCTATACCTGCCTACCATACAGACTTATATGGGGAACGTATACCTACCTACCATACAGACTATGAGGGACCTATACCTGCCTATCCTACAGAATATGGGGAACCTATAACTGCCTACCACACAGAATAATATGGGGGACGTACCTGATTACAGAATAATACGGGGAATTTATAAATGCCTACAGACTATGGGGGACATTAACCTGCCTACAGAATAAGGCTATGACTACACTGCACAGAAAAACGCTGTTTTCTAAAAACGCTGGAAAAACGACTGAAAACATCTCCCATAGACTCTATAGTAAGAACGTCCCGCTGTCTCCCATAGACTCTATAGTAAGAACGTCCCGCTGCTCCCAAAGACTCCTATAGTAAGAACTTCCTCTGTCTCCCATAGACTCTATAGTAAGAACGTCCTGCATCTCCCATAGACCCTAAGTAAGAACGTCCTGTTGTCTCCCATAGACTCTATAGTAAGAACGTCCCACTGTCCCAAGACTCTAATAGTAAAAAACCTCCGCCATCTCTATAGACTCAAATAGAAAAGAACGTCCCGCTGCCCTCCTATAACTCTATAGTAAGAACGTCCCGCTGTCTCCCATAGACTCTATATAGAACTTCCTGCTGTCTCCCATAACTCTATAGTAAGAACATCCGCTGTCTCCCATAGACTCGATATAGTGAACATCCCGCTGTCTCCCATAGCCCTCATAGTAAGAACCTCCTGCCATCTCCTATGACTCATAGTAAGAACGTCCCGCTGTCTCCCATAGACTCTATGTAAGAACGTCCCGCTGTCTCCCATAGACCCCTATAGTAAGAACTCTCCCGTTTCCCACAACTCTAAAAGTAAGAACGTCCCGCTGTCTCCCATAGACCTATAGTAAAACGTCCTGTTGTCTCCCATAGACTCTATATAAGAACGTCCTACTGTCTCCCATAGACTCTATAGTAAGAACATCCCGCTGTCTCCCATAGACTCTATAGTAAGAACGTCCCACTGTCTCCCATAGACTCTATAGTAAGAACGTCCTGCTGTCTCCCACAGACTCTATAGCAAGAACATCCTGCTGTCTCCCATAGACTCTATAGTTAGATGCCCTGCTGTCTCCTATAGACTCTATAGTAAAAACGTTCTGCTGTATCCCATAGACTCTATAGTAAGAACGTCCCGCTGTCTCCCATAGACTCTATAGTAAGAACATCCTGCTGTCTCCCATAGACTCTATAGTAAGAACGTCCCGCTGTCTCCCAAGACTCTATAGTAAGAACTCCTGCTGTCTCCCATAGACTCTCTAGTAAGAACGTCCCCCCTGTCTCCCATAGACCCCTAAGTAAGAACGTCCTGTTTGTCTCCCATAACCTATAGTAAAAACGTCCTGCTATCTCCCATAAAACTCTATAGTAAGAACATCCCGCTGTCCCCCATAGACTCTATATAAGAACGTCCTGCTGCCCTCCCATAGACCCTATAGTAAGAACTCCTGCTGTCTCCCATAGACTCTATAGAAAATAACGTCCCTGCTGCTCCCATAGACTCTATAGTTCGATGTCCTGCTGTCTCCCATAGACTCTATAGTAAAAAGGGTCCCGCTGTCTCCCATAGACTCTATAGTAAGAAATACCCGCTGTCTCCCATAGACTCTATAGTAAAAAAACGTCCTGTTGTCTCCCATAGACTCTATAGTAAGAACGTCCCGCTGTCTCCCAAGACTCTATAGTAAGAACGTCCTGCTGTCCCCCAAATAGACTCTATATAAGAACGTCCCGCTGTCTCCCAAGACTCTATAGTAAGAACCCCCCGCTGTCTCCCATAGACTCTATAGTAAGAACGCCCCGCTGTCTCCCATAGACTCTGTAGTAAGAACGTCCTGCTGTCTCCCCATAGACTCTATGTAACAACGTCCTGTTTTCCCTCCGATAGACTCTATAGTAACAACGTCCTGTGTCTCCCATAGACTCTATAGTAAGAACGTTCCTCTGTCTCCCATAGACTCTATAGTAAGAACATCCCCCCTGTCTCCCATAGACCCCCTAAAATAAGAACGTTCCTCTGTCTCCCATAGACTCTATAGTAAGAACGTCCCATTGTCTCCCATAGACTCTATAGTAAAACTCCGGCTGTCTCCCAATAGACTCTATAGTAAGAACTTCCCGCTGTCTCCCAAAGACTCTATAGTAAGAACGTCCCGCTGTCTCCCATAGACTCTATAGTAAGAACGTCCCGCTGTCTCCCATAGACTCTATAGTAAGAACGTCCTCTGTCTACCCATCTCTCTATAGTAAGAACGTCCCGCTGTCTCCCATAGACTCTATATAAAAGAACGTCCCGCTGTCTCCCATAGACTCTATAGTAAGAACGTCCTGCTGTCTACACTGAGCTTCCTGTTTCTGCACGTTTTTTTTACTGCTCGCCCTTTGCAACATGTTCTAAAAAACGCCAGAACAGGGCAGAAAATTTACTACAGGAGTCTATGGAAAGCGCCGGACGTCTTTTGGCGCATTTTTGGGCACGTTATCGCTGCATTTTTTGCCGCGATTTTTCAATGAAAACCCTCCCAGGAGACCCAAGTCCCACCTATAGTGGGTGTAACAAAGGTTATACCTTATCGGGGCGTGGCCTGGGCTCTGGAAGAGATGGCGGCGTAGGAACGCAGCTCCTGAGCTGGATCGCAAAAAAACGGGGCTAAATCTGTTGAAACCTGGCAGATAGCGAAGGAGAGATATTCCTACAACTGCCTGACCACCTGGGGAGCCGAATGACCTGCGGGAGACGCCGCCGAGCTCACAGCACCGGAGTGTAAAGTGCCGACAAGCGCGCGAGTCCCGCCGGCGGAGGCCGCAGACACACGCAGCCACTGGCGTGTTGGACCGGAGACACAGATCTTACATACCTGTTCTCCGAAAGTTGAGGAGCCGCCGAGGAACCTTCGGAGCGGACCCCCCGCTCTGTGGAAGCCACTGGGCCAGGTTGGAGCCTGCTGCATTGGGCCCTGTTTTTTGGCGCGAACTGCCGAGGGACGCCGCGGCCATCTTAAAGACTGTAAGTACAGCCTTCTAATCTTGATCTCCCGGAGAACAGGCAATTAGTGGACCCTGGCTAAAATTACAAACAAAAAAAGGAGACATGGCTTCTATAAAACCTCTGATATCCCATTTCAGCAGCGGGGAGCCATAGAGAATATCTAAATCTGAGGAGACAGATTGGCACCTTGTTACCAAGCACCATTACAAGGGGCACACCGCCATTTTGTGGATCCGGTGACACCATCCTAGCAGAGACTGCATCTATTCTTCCATCACCAACTCACACAGGGTCAGAGCTGGGACTGCATCAATCTTCTGAGATAGAAAGGCTTTCAGAGATAGCCAACTCTCTGTATCCTAATCTTCTTGCTGAAAGCACGGACATAGATATTACCACAGAATCTACTCCTAAGTGCAGAGTTACTCAGGCGGCTCATTCAACCTCCACTGATATATCTGCTATAACTGACACTTCTTGCTTGTACTATAACCAAAAAGACTTTTATATACACAACACTTCTCAAGTAACAACTACTACAGGAGCAGGAAAAGAGTGGTTAAATCCAGGGACTTTCTCTGCACCTATTCTGAATACGCAGCTCATAGATCATCACCTTTTCACAGGGAGCACTATTACTGACTCTAGGCAGGGGGCAGGTTGTACATCAACACTCTTAACCATTTCCAAGATGCCATCTAAAGGGGCGAGAACTCCCGGTGCTCAGAAAAAAGGTGGGGCAAGCTCAAATACTAGATCCCAATACTGGGCTGACCCACCGGAGGAAGTAGGAGAGACAGGCCCTATACCATGCACTCAAAAATCGCTTGGCAGCAACTGGCGCTCATCTACAGAATCCTTGCTGGAAGATGTGAATGGGGATATGCATTACTCCCCTTCTAACCCAGACTGGAAATCATGTCTAAGCCAGCTCCCAACCAAAAATGATCTTTAACATCTATTGGATGGCCTCAAAGAAACATGCTGATCTGAGATCTCAATGGTGAGCCAAGACCTCAAATCCATAGCGGGTCGGGTGGAAAGTCTAGAGTATGCGCATGACGACACACGGTCCTATATAACACAATTACAGTCTCAACTAAAAAATCAAGGTCAAGCTTTGAGAGAGGCGTCCAACCACCTAGAAGACCTCGATAATAGAGGTCGACGCAGTAACATACAGGTCAGAGGTATCCCTGAAGCCCAGGGTCCAGAAGATGTACGTGCCACACTGTCATCCCTCTTTAACATGCTTTTGGATGAACCACCAACTCACCAAATCAAATTAGAAAGAGCACACAGGGCCCTCAAGCCAAAACCTGGTTCTGGCCCAGCCAGAGACATCATCTGTTGTCTGCAGGACTTTGAGTTAAAAGAGCGAATAATGGCCAAGGTGAGATCCCGTAAAGTAATTGAATTTCAGGATGCACCAGTACAACTTTACGCAGACTTATCCTGGATAACCTTTCATACGCGAAGATGCTTAAAACCACTCCTAATGGCTTTGAAATACAAGGAAATTAGATATCGATGGGGCTTTCCGTTTATGTTGGTTGCATCCAAAGAAGTCACCTCCTACACCATGCGCTCGCCAAATGACCTTCAAGATTTTTGTGCGGCGCTTGATCTCCCTCTTCCGACAATTGTGAACTGGGAACTAGAATTGCCTTCGGATCCTCCCCTGCCGATATGGCAGAAAGCCACAAAATGGAGAAGTGTGTCAGGATTACAAAAATCCCCGACAACATGCAAATCACCACCCAAGACTTGAGGACTGGTCAAGTTGTAAAATACTTCCCACTCTCTCTACTCTGAGGGCAAATCCCTCAGATTAACCTTTGATAGTTTAGGTTTACCAATATGCCAGGTTATTAAGTGAACTCACACACTAAATACTATTATAGCCCCTACACTCTGCAGGAGTGAGAAGAAGGAGGGGCCTTATATATAATATTCTCCCTTTTTTTTTTTTTCTCCTCTCCTTCTCCTCCTCCTTTATCTCCCTCCCCTTATCACTCTTCCTCTTCTTATTTTCTCCCTTTTAGCTCTTTTCCTCTCCCTCATGTCCATCTTCCTTTTCCCCCCTCAATTCCTCAAATCTCCTTATAACCATAGGCGGTCTTGAGCTGCCACCACCCATGGCCCAGTGTTTTTCTCCCCAATCAGGGTTTAGGCTTAAACTTCTGAGCCTTTGTTTTATCATGAGTGCTCAGAAGCAGGAAGGTCCCTTGGGTAGTTCAGGTAAACAAGCCACCCTGCCCCAGGTTATTTTACCCTGGTACTTGATCTGGTTGATGTGTTCATTGCTCTGGTTATCTGTTATGCAAATGTTCTGTGTTTGTCTGTGGCCTTCTCTGCCCCTTTTCCCTCATGTGTCATTGGACAAATACAAGCTATGGTACCATATGGTGATATAATCGACAATATGCGATACTTCCTCCTACATATGTATAGATGGCTAAGTGGTTTTCGCTAAACGTTAAGGGTCTCAACTCTAACATTAAGAGAAAACTCTTACTTGCTGAGCTCAAATCCCTGAATGCAGAAATTGCATTTTTGCAAGAAACGCATTTTAACAAATCAGGAAATTTTTCCTTTGCCAGAGGTTTATTTCCACAGGTGTACATGGCATCCCAGGATCGGAAAAAGGCGGGCGTGGCCATTCTCCTATCAAACTCCTGCTTCTTTATAGTAGAATATTGACACACAAGGTAGATATATTATTCTACATGGTATTTATCGAGGCGTACGCACTACTATCTGCAATTTATACGCACCAAACACTTCTCAAATACGATTTCTCAAAAAGATATTTCACAAACTGTCTGGTTTTCTTCCCTCTATGTTGATAGTGGGGGGCGACTTCAATGTGGCCTTCTCTGAAAAAATGGATAGATTAGCAGTAGGCAAAACGCCTAGAGAATCACATCACAGGGGATTGTCTAGAGAGTTCCGGAAATTAGTTCGGACATACTCTCTGTTTGATCTGTGGAGAATCTCTCATCCAAGGGAACGTGCCTTCTCCTTTTATTCAGCACCACACACCTCAACTTCACGAATTGATTTTTTCCTCGGTAATGTGCCAGCACTGAGACGTATGACAGATATGGAGATTGGGCCCATCACATGGTCTGACCACGCGCCAGTGACCCTGATGTTGCAGAGGAACAGACTCCGACGCGCAATTGTCACTGGAGATTAAATGAGAGCTTGGTTAAAAACCCTCGCACACGAGAGGAGTTGAGTCGTCATATACAGGAGTATTTCTCTACTAACGAGGGCTCGGTCTCCTCTGTGTTAACCCTATGGGAAGCGCACAAAGTGGTCATCAGGGGTAAATGCATCTCTATTAGCTCAAGGTTCAAAAAGGATAAATGCATACAGGAAGAAGTCCTTAAATCTCAATTGGTAGCCTTGGAACAATCACTGGCGTCTAGGCCAACTAGGGCTACCCTACGTAGTATAGTGGCACTTCGTGCTCGCCTCCGTGACCTAGCAATAGGTCAGGTAGAAAAAATTTTGCTCTTTTCCAGGCGGAAATATTTTGAATGGGGAAATAAAGCACACACTATCCTGGCTAGGCAGCTTAGAGGTGACACGTTTAAACGTACCCCATATGCCTTAAGACATCCCCAGGGACACCTAATTTACGACCCTGATGATATAGCCAAAATATTCCATAAATACTTTTCGGAGCTATACTCCCTTCCAAACACTTTACCAGCTGATCAGCACAGTAGAGACTCCCGACTTAATCAATTTTTATCGGCTTGTCAACTACCTACACTGTCTAGAGATGCGGAAGACTCCCTAAATACTGAGATTACAGCTGAGGAAATTGAAGAAGTTCTAAAATTACTCCCCACTGGCAAATCACCAGGACCTGATGGTCTTAGTTATATTTACTATCAAACATTCAAGGCAGATCTGTTAAAATATTTGACCCAACTCTATAATGATATACTAAAAGGCTCAACACTGACGTCATCCTTTCTACATTCATACATCTCCCTCATTCCGTATCCAGAAAAAGACCCGTTGGAGGTCTCTAATTATAGACCCATAGCTTTATTAAACTCAGACTTAAAGATATTCACCAAAATTCTGGCCAACAGATTATCTGTGTGGTTGCCGCAGGTCATACACACTGATCAAGTGGGATTTGTGCTCAATCGCCAGGGAGGGGACAATACCCGCCGCGTTATCGACCTTATAGATGTAATTAATAGGCAAAATAAATCAGCGCTCATATTGAGCTTGGATGCTGAAAAAGCATTCGACCGTTTGAATTGGTCTTATATGCTTGCAGTCCTACGCCATTTTGGGATATCTGGCCCCTTCCTGCAGGCGATCCATAACTTGTATTCATTCCCCACAGCGACTATTAGACTTCAGCATAGTACATCTCCTTTAATTAACATCCTTAACGGTACACGTCAGGGTTGCCCCCTTATCTCCATTGGTTTTTGTTCTCTGTGTGGAGCCATTAGCCACTGCAATCCATATGAATGCTTCCATACAAGGAGTCACCCTTTCTGGACATGAATATAAACTCTCACTTTTTGCGGATGATGTTCTCCTCACACTATCAAATCCCCACATTACCTTACCTAATCTGCATGCTCTCTTGGATGATTTCCATAATATTTCAGGCTATAAAATAAACAGGTCAAAAACAGAGGCATTGCCTATAGGAATTCCCAGGGATAGACTTCTGGCTCTTAAATTAAATTACCACTATCAATGGAGGGAGACATCTCTTAAATATCTTGGTGTGAATATAACAAAAACATACTCATCATTATATGCCCATAACTTCCCTAAAATGTTTATAGAAATTAATAACCTGCTATGTAAATGGAAGACATTGCCTCTGTCCTTGACTGGAAGGATAGCAGCTGTCAAGATGTCTCTATTGCCAAAGTTGTTATACTTATTTGAGACACTCCCGATTGCGGTTCCTCTTGGTGATCTCAAGGCCATGCAGGCTTCCTTCTTTAGGTTTATATGGAACCATAAAAGACATAGAATTGCAAGATCTGTCTTGACAGTAAGCAGACACAGGGGTGGACTGGCAGCCCCAGATATTATTAAATATTACTGGGCAACGCACCTGAGAAGGATTCCTGCATGGTCAAACCTATTTGCTTTCGCATGCTGGGTAGAGATTGAGAAGTTGTGGATTAAACCAGTTCATCCCAACTCTTTTCTATGGTCACGGAATCTTGCTCTCCCCACGGTCTCATTGCTAGGTCCAATGGTCCTTACTAAAGATATCTGGTGTAAATGTGCAAGGAAGTTTGGGCTCTGCTCTACGGCATCATCCATGGTCTCGTTTTTATTTAATCCACAGCTCTCGCATGCTATTGGAGGTAGTCAGATGAAACCCTGGTTCGACAAGAGACTATCTCGGATAGCCGATATAGTAGATTATAGGTCCCTAAGACTATTACCGTTCCAAACTTTAAAAGAACGCTTTCAATTACCAGACACCTGTAGCTATACTTACATACAAGTTAAACATTTTATGCAATACACCCTACATTCGACCACAGTCTCTAAGCCAACAAGATTTGAAGTCTTGTGTCGGTTAACCCGCACAACAAAGGGTTTTATATCAGATATATATAGTATACTAATGTGCCCGAACCCAAATGAACCAGCGAAACATAACTATATGGATATCTGGGAAAGATACTTAGGTAGGGAAATATCTATGGAGGTGTGGAAAACGATTTGGGATCGAGCCGCTAGGACCTCATTATGTAATGTACAGAAGGAAAATATATATAAAATAATGATGCTATGGTATCACACACCAGCGTTATTGCATAAGTTGAACCCCAGGATACCGGACATATGCTGGAGATGTGGAGCCCCAGATTCACACATTTACCATATTTTTTGGACCTGTCCGCGTATACAATGTTATTGGGCTCAAACATGTAACATGCTCAAGGAAGTGACAGGGCCTAGAGACCCGCTATTCTGTCTGTTCAACATCTTGCGCCAACAAGTTAATAAAATAGTGTTGAGCTTGGCAATCCACATCTTGACGGCTGCTAGATGCTCGATTTCAACTCATTGGAAACAGATAAACCCTCCGACTATACAAGATGTGTTAGGCCGAATTAAATGCGTCAGGAGCATGGAACACCTTACAGCCCTCCTACACAACTCTCTGGAGAGATTTGAGAAAGTATGGAATCCTTGGGATGTATATATAATAACCAAAGGCTTGTAGAGTGGTATTTATCTACAATAGATCTGAAACCATGTTTCTACTAACGCCCTGTGGTTTCATGGATGCAATTATATTTCCCCTTTCCTTATGTGTCCAGTCTTGTCTTTCCTTTTGAAAGTGTTATATGTTGCCTTACAACAGCCCACTGTTAGGCTATGTCTCCCCTGCAGTGGACAAAAAACGACCTGAAAACGAATTACTAAAAACGTTCATGAAACTGCCTGTCAAAAGCAACTGAAAAAACCTCAGTTTTTTGGAGCGTTTTTTGAAGCGTTTTTTGGAGCGTCTTTGCTCTGCTTTTTAATGTATGCACAAATTAAGCCATTGGATGTAAGTTACACCCTACAGGTGGAGTTAACATGTTAAGTAGTCACTTCCTTTAGATCACTGTAGCCATTGTGAGCACATTGTCCTTTGTGTGCTGCTGCTGCTGCTGCGTGCTACTGCTTTATTAACCCCTTAAGGACCAGGCGTTTTTTTTGGGTGACACGTTCGTTTTTCCCTCCTCGCCTTCTGAAAGCCATAACTTCTTTATTTTTCCACCTACATAGACACATGAGGGCTTTTATTTTGCGGGACAAGATGTACTTTCTAATGGTATTATTCACTATACTATAGAATATACTGGGAAACCGCAAAAAAATTCCAAGTGGGACAAATTGTGAAAAAAAAGTATTTTATCCATGTTTGCGGGGGTTTTGCTTTTACGGTATTCAATCTTCGGTAAATATAATGTGTTATCTGTATTCTACAGGTTGTTACACATCCGGCAATACCTGACATGTAGGGTTTCCGTTATGTTTTGGTACTGTAAAAAAAAATAAACATTTTCTATTTTTGAAATTTGTGCAACGACGCCATTTTGTGCGACCAATAACTTTTTTGCACTAACACCTACGGACGTCAGTGAGGGGACATTTTTTGCGGGCTGAAGTGTACTTTTTATCGCTAGCAGTTTGGAATGCATGCGACTTTTTTGATCATTTTTATTCCATTTTTGAGTGACGTAAAATGACAAAAACAACGCAATTTTGGCGTTTGGAATTTTTTTTCTTCTACGGTGTTCAGCGTACGGGATAAATGATGTTTATATTTTTATAGATCGACTTTTTCGGACGCGGTGATACCAAATATGTGAACTTTTTTATTATTTTAATGATTTTATTTGTAAAATGGGGAAAGGGGGGTGATTTGAACTTTTAATACTTTTTTTTTTTGTACTTTAAAACTTTATTTATTTATTTTTTTACTGTAACATTGAGGCCACCTGTGGTACTTGACCACTAGGTGGCGCATTGTTAATACAACTTAATGCATTGCATGGGCAATGCATTAGGGTTGTACAAAATTTGGCGGTTTTTCCCCATTCCTGTCTGCGGACGGAAGTGGGGCAAACCGGCCAGGGAAGTGAGGAGAGCCTTCACAAGGCTCCCCCACAATGCCGGTGATTGGATCGGGCAGCATAGCTGGCGTTATGCCGATCACCGCACCAAACGGTGCGCGGGCACGATACCCCGTTAATTCAGAGCCGCGGCCATCTTTGCCGCGGCGCCTGATGGGTAAAAACAGCGCCAGGGGCGGGCCACCGCGGCGCGTTCTGCGGGTGTAGGGGGCGATTGCGCTACACCCGGCGGAGTGCGGGGGGTCGGGAGCGATCCCCTGCAAGCCCTTAGGGCCCTGGGACGTAGATCCCAAGGTCTTTAAGGGGTAAATTTGGGACAATTCTTGCACCAAAATCCACAAAAACCACATTACTTTCCATCGCAAGTAACTGTATTGTCAAAATCTGTAAGAAAAGGATTTTAGCGCCCCCCAAAAACGCATTTTTGGGCCCAAATTCCGACAAAAAAAAATATTTTTGTGTCAAAAGCGAGATCAGTTTATTAGCGCCAAAATTTTTAAAGATATTGAACTAAGCCCCCAAAATGTCAAAAACGGATTCTGGCGCCGAAATCCGTTAAAAATTTATTTATTTTGCGTCAAAAGCTAGATCACTTTATTAGCCCAAAATCTGTAAAGATACGGATTTTTTGCCCCAAAAGCCATAAAAAATGGATTCTTGTGGCCCAAAAACCGTTTAAAAAAAAGTATTTTTGGCGTCAGAAGCGAGATAACGTTATTGCGCCAAAATCAGTAAAAAAATTATTTTAGTGTCAAAAAACGTAAAAAAACGGGTTTTTGCGCCAAAATCCGTAAAAAAACGTATTTTGGCGTCAGAAGCAAGATTTCGTTAGTAGCGCCAAAATCAGTAAAAAAATTTTTTAGTGCCAAAAAACGTAAAAACATTTTTTGCGGCCCAAAAACCGTAAAAAAACGTAATTTTGGCGTCAGAAGGGAAAATTAAAGTTAGAGCGCAAAATCAGTAAAAAAAATTTTTTTAGTGCCAAAAAAAAATAAAAAAACGGATTTTTTTTGGCCAAAATGCGTAAAAAACTTATTTTTGGGTCGGAAGCGAGATAATGTTATTAGCGCCAAAATCAGTAAAAAAAATTTATTTTTTGTGCCAAAAAACTAAAAAAAAGGATTTTTGCGCCAAAATCCGTTAAAAAACTTATTTTTGTTCAGAGGGGAGGGATAACGTTATTGGCGGGAAAATCTGTAAAAAAAATTATTTTAGTGCCAAAAAACGTAAAAAAACGGATTTTTGCGCCAAAAAAAAGCTAAAAACGTATTTTTGGCGTCGAAGCGAGATACGTTATTAGCGCAAAATCAGTTAAAAAAATTATTTTAGTGCAAAAAAGTAAAAAAACTATTTTTGAAGCGTATTTAGGCGCGAGGAGATAACTTATTGCCCAAATCGTTAAAAAAATTATTTTAGTGCCAAAAAAAAAAAGTTTTACGTAAAAAAGGATTTTCTGGGGGGCCAAAATCCGTAAAAAAAATTCAAAAACGTTATTCTGGCGCCAAAATCCGTTATTAAAATCCTCTATTTTCATCATCATAGAAAGATAACTTTATTAGCACCAAATATGTTTAGAAAAGGAGTTTAGCATCAAAATCTGTAAAAAACCCGATTCTGACGCCAAATCTGTAAAAACGTATTTTTTTAGCGAAAAAAATTATGAATTGGGGCAAAAATCGTTAGCAAACCAAAGCGTGATCATTTATTACAAAAGGTACAAAAAAGGACCATCAGACACTTGTATGCAGATTTGATAATGAATAACCTTTTTTACACCCACTATAGGTGGGACTTGGGTCTCTTGGGAGGGTTTTCATTTAAAAATCGCGGCAAAAACCCGCGAAAACGCGCCAAAAAAGCGGGCCAAAAGAAGTCCGGCGCTTTTCATAGACTCCTGTAGTAATTTTCTGCCCGGTTTTGGGGGGTTTTTTTAGAGCATGTTGCAAAATACGACCAGTGAAAAAAAACGAGCAGAAAAAGAAGCTCAGTGTAGCAGCGGGAGTTTTTTCATTAGAGTCTATGGGAGAGATTACAGTCGTTTTCCCCGCGTTTTAGAAAACGAAAAACGTTGAAAAAACGGACGTTTTTCTGTGCAGTGTAGACAGAGCCTGAGGGCTCTTTCTGTTAACATGATGCCATGTAACCACATACTTTGGAACGTGATGATGCTTCTGTTATGGATATGCTATTTTTACTGATAATATTGACTGCCATTTCTTTATGTCTATTATCGCTATGGAAAAAAAAAGAAAAAGGAAAAAGAGAAAAAAAATGGTAGACAAAATCACCTCTGTACTTGCATTTTATTTTATGTATGTGTATTACAAAAGCTCTTAATAAATATACAGTTATTCAAAAAAAAGGTTATACCTTATCAAATCTGCATGCAAGTGTCTGATGTGTCCTTTTTTGTACCTTTTGTAATAAAATGATCATGCTTTGGTCGCTAACGATTTTTGCGCAATTCATATATTTTTCGCTAAAAATACGTTTTATACGGATTTCGCCACCAGAATCCATTCTTTTGCGGATTTTGGTGCTAAAATCCTTCTTTTAACATATTTTGCCGCTAATAAAGTTATCTCGCTTCTGAGGCTAAAAATACTTTTTTTACGGATTTTGGCGGCAGAATCCGTTTTTTTTATGGATTTTGGCGCTAAAATCCTTTTCTTAACACATCTCGCTTCTGACGCTAAAAAAACATTTTTTTTACGGATTTTGGCACCAGAATCCGTTTTTTTACGGATTTTGGTGCTAAAATCCTTAACATATTTTGGCGCTAATAAAGTTATCTCGCTTCTGACGCCAGAAATACGTTTTTTTTTTACGGATTTTGGCGCAAGAATCCGTTTTTTTACAGATTTTGGCATTAAAATACTTCTCTTTACAGATTTTGACGCTAATAAGGTTATCTCGCTTCTCACACAAAAAATAAGTTTCTTTACGGATTTTGACGCCAGAATCTGTTTATTTATGGATTTTGGCGCTAAAATCCTTTTCTTAACTTTATTGGCGCTAAAATATGTTAAGAAAAATATTTTAGCTCCAAAATCCGTAAAAACGTATTCTGGCACCAAAATCTGTAAAAAAAACTTACTTTTTTGCATCAGAAGCGAGATATCTTTATTAGCGGCAAAATATGTTGAGAAGGAATTTAGTGTCAAAATCCGTAAAAATACGAATTTTAGCACCAAAATCCGTAAAAAAATGGACTACAGGGCCAAAATCCATAAAAAAATGTATTTTTGGCGACAAATGCAAGATAACCGGTCATTGATGCAATACCATAGATGCAATATCCATTAAGTGCAATTTCATAAGTGTGACTTCGGAATTATACCAGAATTGAAGCCAGAAATGAACCAGGAATGACCTTAAGGTAAACATTGTTAGTCTGCTTTATAGCCATAGCACCCCCAATATGCACTTCTCTGCCACTATCATCACTATCTCCCTATTCCTCAAACTCCTTGCCTACCCTCACACACCCACAATGGGCAATGGATTCCATATCTCCCCATCTATCCTGCCCTCACACCTGACCTCTACTCTCCACCTCTTTCACAGCCTTAAGACCTTTCTCACAAAACCTACACAACCTCCTTATGCTGTATCCCACACACACCTACTCGCACTCTCCCTGCTTCTCCTTGCTGCTGGGGACATATCTCCCAACCCCGGGTCCCCTCAGCACATCCCCACTTTTATTTCACCTGCCCCTTAAAGGCCAAGAAGCACAAACTCCCATAACCCCTTAAACATAAAGCCCATTCCCCTTACCCCCGCTATCCCTATCCCCATGTCTGGAGCTCTCTGGAATGCACGTTCTGTGGGCAACAAGCTCCCTTCATCCATGACCTCTTCATCTCCCGCAACCTATCCTTCCTTGGACTAACAGAAACCTGGCTGACACCCTCTGACACAACTTCCCCATCTGCACTCTCTTATGGCGGGCTTCAGTTTACCCACACCCCCCGCTCTGGAAGTAAACATGGCGGCGGTGTCGGCCTTCTTCTGTCAGATGCCTGCTCCTCTGTCCCCATTCCACCACTACCTTCCCTCACCCTCCCCTCCTTCGAGGTGCACTCTGTCCGCATCTACCCCCCCTCCAACCTCCAAGTTGCTGTTGTCTACCGACACCCAGGCCCTGCCACTGCCTTCCTTGACCACTTCTCTTTCTGGCTCCTTCATTTTCTTTCCACTGACATCCCCACTATTATCATGGGAGATTTCAACATCCCAATCGACACCCCCCGCTCCCACTACTAACAAACTCCTGTCACTCTCCTCACCCAGTGGACCTCTGGAGCCACTCATAAAGATGGACACACACTGGACCTCATCTTCACCCGCCTCTGTCTTCTATCTAACACCTCAATCTCTCCTTTACCCATCTCTGACCACAATCTGCTCACCTTCTCCACCAATACCACCGCACCTGCCCCCTCTGCCCCTTAATATACTGCTCCCCCGTAGAAACTGACAACACCTTAACCCTCGCACTCTTTCTGAATCTCTTTCTCCCCTCTCTACCATCTTTTCATTTGCTGACCAAGACGCAGCCACCACTGTCTACAACAACACAACACAATCCCTTCAACTCTTGACGTAGTCGCCCCTCTCACACACAACACGGAAAATCAACAGACAACCCTGGCACACAGACTCCACCAAACAGCTGAAACGAGCTTCCAGAATTGCCGAACGCCGCTGGAAGAAAACCCGCCCCACTGAGGACCTCGTCTCATACAAACAATCACTACACACATTTAAATCTGCACTCGCATCAGCCACACAGGGTTACTTCACCACCCTCATATCCTCCCTGTCTCACAACCCCAGACAACTGTTCAAAACCTTCAATGCTCTCCTCCGTCCACCAGCACCCCCTCCCCCATCTCTCCTCTCAGCAGATGACTTCGCCACTCACTTCCTAAATAAGATCAATCTCATCAGACAAAGCTTCACCCTGCAGTCCCCTATCTCTAGTCCTGCAGTGTCCCCACATCCCACCTCTACACCTGCTCATCACTATTCCCCCCTAACTTCCTTCTCTACTGTCACTCATGACAAGCTCTCCACTCTACTGTCCAAATCCAACCTCACTACCTGTAATCTTGACCGACTGCCATCTCACCTCATCCCAGACCTCAGTGCTTCTATCATCCCAGCCCTCACCCATCTCTTCAACCTATCATTAACCTCTGGCATCTTTCCTTCCTCCTTTTTTTTTTTTAAAACATATTTTATTCGTTACAATAGACATTTAACATTGCAAGATGTCAAAATCATTCCTTTACATACAGAATGTTGTTGCCTTGTAAGTACCTATTTTCAATTGTATACATAAATGTTGTACATACGATAAGCAGTGTAGTAAAGCAAGAACATTGGTATCATTGATGTTTACTTTGTCTCTTTTCCTAATCAGTCCTGCTCAAATGAACTTGAATAATATGCACATAAAATCAGACAGACACTTGTAAGTAACCTCCTAAAATTTTGAATCTAAACTCGAACTCCGAACTGAGCCTAGCCAGGAAAATAGTAGAAAAGGTAGTTGCAGTTACTGTCCTAAGATCCAGAATATGGTATATGAGACCCAAGCTAGAGCGAGTGATCCATGATGTCGTACCATAATAATGTAATATTTTACCAAAGCAAGTCCCCTATGAAGGTCAGACTATTTTACGTTTGCAGTCTACCCAAAGACCCCGCCTGGGCTTCCAATAGAAACCAGGTAGTGTATTGGAAGACATTAACTAAGCTCTCTATCTCGGATTGCGTATAAAACGTTTCCAAAAACCCTTTCCATTTCCTAAAAAAATTTCTGGTCATAGCTTCCTTATGTCGTTCTGTATATAGTTGGTCTGCAATCGCATATATCTTAGTTTGCTCAATTACCATCGAGATTTCCTTCCTCCTTTAAACATGCGGCCATAACACCCATCCTTAAGAAACCATCTTTTGACCCCTCTTGTCTGTCCAACTATCGCCCCATCTCACTGCTTCCATTCGCCTCTAAACTCCTCGAACAGCATGTCTATCTTCAACTGTCCTCTCATCTATCCACCAACTCTCTCCTTGACCCACTGCAATCTGACTTCCGACCCCACCACTCTACAGAAACCGCCCTAACCAAAGTCACCAACGACCTAGCAACTGCTAAAGCCTCACGCCACTACTCTGTGCTTCTCCTCCTAGACCTGTCCTCCGCCTTCGACACTGTCGACCACTCACTCCTCATACGAATCCTCTCCTCCCTCGGCATCACGGACTTGGCCCTTTCCTGGATCTCCTGATACCTCACTGACCGGACCTTCAGTGTCTCTCACTCTTGCACCACCTCCTCCTCCTCTCGCCCGCTCTCTATTGGTGTCCCTCAGGGATCAGTCCTGGGCCCACTACTCTTTTCTATCTACACCCTCGGCCTGGGTCAGCTCATAGCATCACATGACTTTCAATACCACCTGTATGCTGATGACACCCAACTCTACATCTCCGGCCCAGATATTACCTCTCTACTCTCCCGGATCCCTGTATGTCTTTCGTCCATATCCTCCTTCTTCTCCTCACGTCTCCTGAAGCTAAACATGGAGAAAAATGAATTTATTATCTTCCCACCATCCCACTCTATCCCTCCACCTGATCTCTCTATCACTGTTAATGGCTACACTCTCTCACCAGCACCACAAGTCCGCTGCCTTGGGATAATCCTTGACTCCAATCTGTCCTTCAAACCGCACATCCAAACCCTCACCTCTGCTGCCACCTCCACCTGAAAAATATCTCCCGTATCCGCTCATTCCTTAACTTCGAAGGCACAAAAATGCTGGTCCATGCCCTCGTCATCTCACGCCTAGACTATTGCAACATCCTTCTCTGTGGCCTCCCAGCTAGCACCCTCGCTCCCCTCCAATCCCTCCTTAACTCTGCCGCACGTCTGATTCACATCTCTCCTCGTTACTCCTCTGCCTATCCCCTCTGCCAATCCCTTCACTGGCTTCCCATTGCCCAGCGAATCCAGTTCAAGTTAGTAACCTTGACCTACAAGGCTCTCCATAACCTCTCCCCTCCAAACATATCTGCCCTAATCTCCAGATATCTCCCCTCATGCACTCTCCGCTCCTCACAGGACCTTCTTCTCTGCTCTCCCCGTGTCAACTCCTCACACAACCGTCTCCAAGACTTCTCCCGTGCTTCCCCCATACTCTGGAACTCACTGCCCCAACACCTCAGACTCTTCCCCACTCTCACCAGCCTCAAAAAGCAACCTGAAAACCCATCTCTTCAGGATTGCCTATAACCAACACTATCAATGTTATTGATACATTTTCCCGTTCGTCTCGTGGGGGAGTTTGGACCAAATTAGTGAGACAAAGAGAGGCTCAATGGATCCTTAGATTAGATACCAGAAGACCACAGGGTCTAAATTTTTGTACGGACATGCTGTACATTTATTAAAACATAAGAGTACTTTTCTTTAAATAAGTTCAACTTTAGGGCTACTGGTAACTTTATGCCATAATAAACAAATATTTATGGTAATTATACTCTATATATGTTACGTATGCAGTCCAGCTCGGTATTTGGGAGCCTCCCGTTTTGTATGTCATGTGACAGGTATTTTTCTGCAGGATGATTGGTTTTAGAGTATTTTAAACATATAAAAGCAAGATGGCAGCAGCCTGCCATTACAGTGAACAAGGGTAATATACCCGAAACGCGTCTGTGTTATCACCTGTGAGGGGGGTTAAGTTGCTGTGTTGCTGTCTTATTGGTTCCAATAAAGTTGCTGAGTTTTACCGTTCGAAGAATTCTGGATTCCTTGGTGCACTGTGCCCCGCACTATGTCCCGGGCAGACGTGCACCCGGATATCCGCTTGTGAGCATACGTACTTCCGCCAGGCCGGCGGTGAATTCGGAACGGAGCACGGCGTTTTGGTGATTACCCAAGCGAACGGTGAGGAAAAGTCAGCGAAGGTGAGCCGCACTATTGCATTGTTTATAACCAAACCTTGCTGTCACTACACCCTCCACAAACATATCTGCCCCTCACCTTCTGTCTCTTCCCACCTTCCTTGTAAGGGGTTGTAAGCCTCACGGGCAGGGGGGACCTTCTCCATCTGTACCAGTTGTTAGTATAATTTGTCACCTTCGTACTGATTTGTGACCAATGGTTATGTATGAACACCTGAATGTACAGCGCCACTGGCCAACCAAGGGCGCTCAAAATATTAAATTAATATATTTTTAATTATATAATGTAATAATAACTTTATTAGCGCCAAAATGCGTAAAAAATGGACTTTAGGGCCAAAATCCGTAAAAAAACGTATTTTTGACGACAAAACGAGATAGCTTTATTAGAGCCAAAATCTGTAAAAATGCAGATCTTGGCGCCAAAATCCATAAAAAAATGTATTTTGGGCGACAAACGCGAAATAACTTTATTAGCGGCAAAATCCGTAAAAAAAGTATTTTTGGCGACAAACGCAAGATAACTTTATTATCTCCAAAATCCGTAAAACGACTACAAGATCACATATAAATGCAAAGAGGGGTTTGAAGACAAGCAAAAAACGCTTGTAAAAAAACGCAAATCGCGGCAAAAAACTGCGTTTTTTCAGCTGCTTATGACAGGCAGTGGACAGAAAACTCAGTTTCATGAATGTTTTTAGTAATTCTTTTTTTGTCAACTGCAGTGTAGACATAGCCTAAGGTGGACATATACCTGCCTATAGCCCTAGGTACCTATAACCTACTGGGGGTGCATATATATGTACCTACTTTATTGGGGCCTATATAGGAACAATGGGTGACTCTCCATCCCCAACAGTAGGCATCAGACCGGCAGAATATACAACATGTTCTATCTTCCGCCGCATGGCTTTAGGTTTAGGAAACTCTCAGTAAAAAAATGGTGGCTTCTAAATACTAAATCCACTGAAAATCCAATAAAATCCAGTGCTGTGTAGACATGGCCTTACCGTCCCTGCCTTCCTGATCATTGTATATAAAAGTGTTCAGTGAGCGCTGTATATACACAATATACACTGTATATACCTTCTGTCTTCCTGCTTCCCGATGCCGCAGTCACGTGACCACTGGGGTCAATAACTGATCAGCTCTGCAGTCAATAGAAGGGGTGGATTTTTCCTGTAATTGGGGCTCATATAGTAACCTTACATGCAAGGGAAATGGGGACGACGACAGAAAAAGACCTTTGGGGGACATTTATATATATCTTTATCGGGGGTCACAATATGTCAAAATAATTAAAAAAGACACAAAGAAATAAAATATTATTAAAACAAAATTAACAGCCCGAACCGCAACTTTCAGCCCCACCTGTGACGCACTTACATCCTCTATATATAAACGTCTATGACGGAAAAGTGACACAATGACAAAACTTTTTTTTTTTTTTAAACTGTATTTTTATTGAAGAAAAAAATTAACAAATCACAAAATATACAAATATTTCAGAGGTTATAATTTTATTAGACCCCTAGAAAATATATTAGTCTTACAAAAAATTTCAAATTTTGTTGGGGTGGATACTTTGGGTGCCATGTCCCATTAGGGCTGCACCATTTTTTTTGGTGTATTTTGCGGCAAAAAAACTGTTGACGCCCTATATATAAATGAACTGTCGTACACCAAAACTAGGCGCATTATACACCCGGCACGACACATCTGAATGGACCTAAAGTAGACACATCAAATATGCTAGTAATGATATGCTCTGCGCCTTCATTTTGCTATGCGCCGAGATTAGGCTCTTCAATTATACTATGCAAGGTAGACCAGACGCCAGATTTTTGACAGGTTCATTCATTCAGATGCACTATACACTCATTTAATGCACCTTAAAACTGGCATGGCGGCGCCTCTTTGCTGACATGTCGCCCTTTGCCTCTTTTGACATGAAGTGGCCAACTTGAAGATATGAATACTGGCAGTTATGAGATAGTTCAAAAGTGGTCTTCAAATGGTAGAATTTTTATTATTTTCTGGTCCACGTTGTCAGCAAATCGAAAGAGACAGTTGTAGTCACATGGCTTTCATATCAGTCTACCCTCTAGAATAATGGTTTCATAAATGATTTGTCGTGTATTTTGGTTTCATTTTGAATCTAGTCTTGGTGTGCTCACTGACTTATTTAGGCTGTAGTTGTCGTACCATGGCTCTTGTAGCTACCCTAGCAACCAGTGTGGCAGTCCTATCAATGGAAGATTTGAACAGGTTTTCTGTCTATTGAACCAGTGGCTGGACTGCCTATCATGAGAGATGAACCAGGTCTGTAGCTATAGCAACCAGTGCTGGCAGCCTATCTGAGAGATTGAACAGGTCTGTAGCTATAGTAACCAGTGCTGTCAGCCTATCAGGAGAGATTGAACAGATCTGTAGCTATAGCAACCAGTGCTGGCAGCCTATCAGGAGAGATCAAACAGGTCTGTAGCTATAGCGACCTGAGGAGCTGATGCAGCCATACAAGAGGGGATATCTCAGAATAGGTAGGACAATATTAATGGACATATATTGCAAAGTGACTTGTTTTTGCGAGATCTTAAAAAGCAGCATAAAAAGCAGCGATCCTTGTAGTGAGACAACCCCTTTAAATAAGAAGGAGGTCATGGCCGAGAACTCCGAGCATAGGCCTAATTTCTTTAAGCATTTATTCCAAATTTCTCTCTACACTTTCATGGGATCCAGCAGAGAGTCCCCGGACACCACTGCAGAAGTACTCCATAGAAAGGAGTGCGGATGTACTGGAATCACCCACAACTTTTCTATTTCCATCCATTTTTTGTATGCTAACATTGAGGACCATGCTGGGACATTTCGCAATTGTGCTGCCCAGTAATACTTGACATCTGGAGTCGCCAATCCACCATTATGTTTAATGGATAGCATAACGCTTTTAGGGACTCTGGGCGACATGTATGTATTTTGGCGCCCAGACGCCAATTTTATGGCGCACAATACTAGTGTAGAATGCACCTGTATCTATGAACCTGTTCTACTGCGGGTCATAGATTTAGCGCTTTCTAGCTACACAGCGACACGTCTGGCTCAGGTAAACCACTTGTAAAGTGCTCTACCTGTTCCAGCAGTAATGCGCCTGGATTTGCCGTACTGAAGCTATAAATGTGTAGCTTCGTACGGTTGCAGTGCATCGCCTCCAGCACCCCCCTGATCTCAGGCGCATTACAAATTGCTGCTGACGCTCTGTAATGCGCCTGATATCAGAGCGTGCCTGATTAAAAATATAGCAAACGGGGCTCCGTTCATACATGTCGCCCTCCATGTTTACCCTTAGCCCAAATAAGGTGGAAGAAGACAGCTTGGATTTTCCTAAGATCAGTACTTGGTAGAGTCTCGAATATATATAACAATTTAGTATCGTCATTTTGAGCAGAGTAATCCTGCCAAACCAAGGCAGAGGGAGTTTGCTCCATTTTTGCTGAAGGTGAGTTATGTCCTCATATAGTTTATTCCTATACAGAGAGGTATAGGAAGTGGTCAGGTGAACCCCCGGGTATTTCAGGGAAACTTTCTTCCGTTTAAAGTGAAAATTGAAATGTAATAATTGCTCCTGCAAGGTGGGGTATGCTGATTGGTAACACTTCTGTTTTAGAGATATTGATATATAACCTGATAAAATACCAAACTGGGTCAATAGGGCTTGTAAATTAGGTAATGTCGAATGGGGAGATGTGATAGATAACAAAATATCATCTGCAAACAGTGCGGCTTTGTATTTTCTATCTCTGATTTCAATACCCTTGATATCCGGATTTAATGGAATAGATGAAGCTAATGGTTCAATGCACATCACAAATATTAAAGGAGATAAAAGACATCCCTGTCTTGTTCCGTTCCTAATCGGAAAGGGCGCAGTGTTGTAACGACACTTTTGCTGTTTGAAAAAATCCGAAAAACTGATTTTTAAAACATTTTTTACTATTTTTCCTCATATGAAACAAAAAAAGAATGTAAAATTACATAAAAAGGAAGCTTAATGTATCACAGAAAAAAGGCAAAAAATTGGTAGAATAACCGAGTGCAAGAAAGTGTCATAGAGTTCAAACCATCGTGTACAGAGGAAAATGTGCCCGGGAAGGAAAAGAGAGGATTAAAACAGCCTAATTGGGAATTGGTTAAGACTCATTGATAAAAAAGTAACAAAAAAATACACACACGTTACTGCAACAGAATGGCGAACACCATAAAAGAAAATTGAAAAACAATAGCGTGTTTTAGGTGTCATGGAGGCTGCCCCTGGTCACTTACCCGTCCGCGCTCCTGTGCTTCCTGCTCCTGCCTGTCCCGGCCGCAGTGCGCGTACCCGCTGCGTAGGACGCGCGACGACTGGTCTGGATTTAAAGGGCCAGCGCCCCGGTAATTTGTCAATTGCCGGCCGCTGGTCCTGTATAAGGTACACGCCCCCTGCACTCTCTGCCAGATTGTTGGTGTGCGTTTAATGAGTCTTGAGAGTGTTGGAGTTCTGTATTGATTACCGTTTTACCGGTCCGTTCCGCTACATTTCCTGACCTTGCCTGTTTGCCGCCTGCCCTGACCGTCTGCCCGTCTCTGACCACGAACCTCTGCTGCCTGCCCTGACCTTCTGCCTGTCCCCGACTACGCCTCCGGATTACGTTTCTGTACCACGCTGTACCCCGGCCGCCTTCGCAAGCAAGTCACGTCAGGGGTAGCGACCTGGTAGCCTCACGCCGCAGCAAGTCCATCCCGCTTTGCGGCGTGCTCTGGTGAATACCGGGCGCTACTTAGACTCCGCTCCCTGGCGTGGCTTAACTATCATCGCTTGTGGTGGTCCAGCGAATCCACCGAACCGTTACATTAGGTATGTATTTTTAGGCTTCTAGGTACATAGTAGTACCAGTAATTTAGCTAACCTGCAGATGAATACAGAATTTCTCACTGCTGCCACTGGGTCATGTGACCTGCACTCTGAGCATTCCTATGGAAGGTTTAAAGTCCGTTTCATAGGAATGCATCGAAACAGACTTCCTGCCAGCATCAAAAGCACAGTCACAGCTAGTCAGGGAGCAGGTCATGTGACCCAACAGAGACTGTTGCGTCAACCAGAAATCCTGTATGCAGCTGCAGGTAAGCAATGTTACTGGTATTACAGTAGAGCTAAAAACAATTTCTAATGAACTAACGGAGGAGGTGGAGGGATTGGGGATCTGGAGGGGTCCTTTAATCCCTCCATTGACCAAGACCAGCAGTAATGTTGGTTATTCTCTTCCCTGCTGTAGACTTGTCAGTCATGTTTACATTAATCCCAGCTCTGACCTAGACCACCAGGTAAATTGTCATTAATCCCTAGACTTTAAATAATGCTTTCATTAATCCCTTCACCCTTATGATATTAACCCTTTAAAGGGGAATTCCTACCATAGAGTTTAATGGCCTATGGGACCCGCACCTATCTTGGGAACAGGCCCTCCGAAGCGTAGGCCCATAATTGAGAGCAGGTCACACTTGCACACGACTCTCCATTGTGTTCTATGGGAGTTCTGAGTACAGCTGCACAAACTGCTCCCCTATAATCCCATAGAACAAAATGGAGAGTTGTGCACAAGTGTGACCGACTCTCGATCCTGGGCCTACACTTCCAGGGGCTTGTTCCCAAGATAAGTGCAGATCCCAGACTTCAATGGCGTATCCTAGTGATAGGCCATCAAACTCTATGATGGAAACACCCCTTTAAGAAGCCCGGTCATGAAGCCAAACCTGTAAGATCAAATCGTTTCCTATACCAGTGGCATTTTATGGTGGAAAAGAATTGCGTTACAGTCACATCTTGTGATCCTCTCAGTGATGGACTTTCCTGCTTTTCCCCTGCCCTTGTATGCCACAGTCAATGCACTGAAGGCATACCTGGCATAAATCTCATATTTGTATAGTATTTGCTATTATTGTGGGAATGTGAGCATGCATAACACTGATGCCTCCTTTCCTGACTGTAAGAGGGAAGTGGAGGTGCCCACCTGATCACCAGGGAGTAATTGTACATCAAGAAATGTTAACAGCTTCCTGGATCTAACAAGAGATCTTCGATTGATACGCAAAGTATATTACCCTATTACCGACATTTGACGTACCGGTATGTCATGAATATTGTGCAGCCTGACAAACTGAGTCTGCACAATCGGCTCATGGAACCAGCTGTATATTACAGCTCTCTATAGTACAGACTCTATACTACCGCCATACAGTGACCATATAGTGCAGACTGTATCTTACCTCCATACAGTGACCATATAGTGGTAGACACCAGTGTATACAGGCTCTGCAGACGGTATATTACCTCCATACAGTGACCCTTTTAGTGGTAGATACCAGTATAACACAGGCTCTGCAGACTGTATATTACCTCCATACAGTGACCATATTTGTTTGGTAGGACACAGTGTATACAGGCTCTGCAGACTGTATATTACCTCCCTACAATGACCATATAGTGGTAGGTACAGTGTACACAGGCTCTGCAAACGGTATATTACCTCCCTACAGTGACCCTTTAATGGGAGATTATCAGTGTTACACAGGCTCTGCAGCTGTTATTTACCTCCATACAGTGATCATATTTGTGTTAGACACCAGTGTACACAGGCTCTGCAGACTGTATAAATTTCCTCCATACAGTGACCATATAATGGCACTGTAGATACCAGTGTACATAGGCTCTGCAGACTGTATATTACCTCCATTTCGTGCCCACATAGTGGTTAGAGACCCGTGTACACAGGTCTGCAGACTGTATATTACCTCCATTTCAGTGCCCATTTAGTGGTAGATATCAGTGTACACAAACTCTGCAGACTGTTTTATAACTCCATACAGTGACCATTTTAGTGGTAGACACCAGTGTACACAGGCTCTGCAGAATGTAATATAATCCATACAGTGACCATATAGTGGTAGATTACTAGTGTACATAGACTCTGAGACTGTATATTACCTCCATACAGTCCATATAGTGGTAGATCTAGTTACACAGGGTCTGCAGACTGTATATTACCTCCATTAGGGTAGATTTCCAGTGTACATAGACACTGCAGAC
>JAODAL010007400.1:0-62500 GCA_025379985.1 Phyllomedusa bahiana
CCAGAATTGACATGAATATGCAAAAATCTGAAACCTTTAGCTTTTTAGAACTGGGCTTATGTTGGGTCATATAGCATATACACTATAGGGGACATGTATGAAGACTGTCTATGTCTAAAACTTTTTTTGTTGCACATAGCAACCAATAAGAGCTCCCCTTTCATTTTTTCAGAGAAACAATGCCTTGTGATATTTAGATGCTTCATGGAGTGCAAAAGGCAATTTCGAATATCCACACGCCTATATGGTGCTCTCCTCAAGGAGAAATAGTCCCCTTTCTGAGCCACTCATTGCCTCCCGCTCAGCCAGCCAGTATCGCTCTGCTCTGCACTGATAAAGGGCAAAACCCCGAAACGGCTATATGCAGATGAGTGATGCTGGCTTGGTTAATATCCCAAGTGCTTTATAAACACTCGGAGCGTCAAAAGAAAATAGAGCATTTGTTACATCCAACAGAGGGCGCTTGAGCGTCTCAGCTCCTTTCCCATAATGCCTTGTGATATGCAGATGCTTTGTGGCGTGCAAATGGCAATTTCGAATCTCCACACGCCTGTATGGTGCTCTCCCCAAGCAGAGATAGTCCCCTTTCTGAGCCACTCATTGCCTTCCACCCAGCCAGACAGTATCGCTCAGCTCTGCAC
Source organism: Phyllomedusa bahiana (assembly GCA_025379985.1). Classification (NCBI taxonomy): domain Eukaryota; kingdom Metazoa; phylum Chordata; class Amphibia; order Anura; family Hylidae; genus Phyllomedusa; species Phyllomedusa bahiana. Next base: position 642 of record JAODAL010007400.1, read on the forward strand.
TGATGAGGGGCAAAACCCTGAAACAGCTGTATGCAGATGAGTGATGCTGGCTTGGCTAAAAGACTTAGTGTGTCAAAAGCAATTGAGGATTTTTTACATCCAATAGAGGGTGCTTGAGCTTCTCAGCTTCTTTCCCATAATGCCTTGTGATATACATGAAACAAAAAAAGTCTTAGACCTATACAGTATTCATCGAGTCGCCTGTGTTTTTCATAATCACTAGTAAATATTAAAGCAAGGTAACCATTTAGGGTGGTAGCAACATGTTCTCAGTTGATATTCTTGTGCAGATCCTACGGGCCACATGTATGAAAACTGTCTAGGTATAAAATTCACTTTGTTGTCCATAGCAACCAATCAGAGCTCCCACTTTCATTTTCCCAGAGCACTATATGAAATGAGAGGGGCGCTCTGATTGGTTGCTACGGGCAACAAAGTGAGTTTTAGACCTAGACAATTTTCATAGCTGTTGCCCTATGTGTTTATGTTCTACTGAGATGCTTTATTTATTCAGGGGCATCTTTGTGTTTGAGAACATTATCGGAGTACATTTACAGCGCATGCACCAGACATGTATTGGTGGTCTACGAACTCCAAATATATGGGCAGTGCGCTTCCTCTGCTTCTTCATAAACGACTCAATAAGTAACTTACAAACCCAATGAATAACATTCTTATTTTTTTGAGACTTGGAAAGAAGTCTAAAAAAAACAGAAGGTCATTGACCTTAAAGTAATCTGAAGGTGGGTTCACATGTTGCATTTTTTCTGGGTTTTTTAACTGCCTGAAAAACGCACACAGTTAAAAAAAACATGAATTTTTTTAACCCAAACTAGAGTTTATTGCATAATCACTTGCAAAACCTTTTTTTTTTGTTTGCTGCTTTAAAACATTTGTTTTCTACGTGCGTTTCTGCTAGTGTTGAGAAATGCATGCGATAATTCATGCAATAAAGAAATATGTGATCCCAGCCTTAGCAGCTATAGATATAAGGACACAGTCTGTTCCTTCCCATGATTTCACACCCGTAGTTTGTGATCATGTTGGTTCAGGTAACATCTGCTTCATATGGTTACTATGGTGCAGTTTTTATTGGATGTTTTTTTCTGACTTAAATGAATCAATTGCCATGTCAAGTTTTACTCTTATATCATTATATTTTATACTAGTAGTATATATTTATTTAGTCCTCTTACATGGTTGGTTAGGTTAAATCTATTACCTTTTATAAGTTGCTATTGACTGGATCTTTGTCTATAGAATATTTATATTTCAGCTCAGGTTAGAAACAGTTTTTGTGTTTTGTTGGGGGGAGTACATGGGCGTACCCCCACTGTGCATACCAACATACCTAGCATGATATATTTTAATTGCTTTTAAATGTATTGTTTGCCCCAGATGTATTACTAAAATGAATATTGTCCTTGCTCACCTACATCTGTGATACATTTTCATTTGTGTTTTGGTGTCCAGGATTTGCATTTGGCTTTGAAAAAATCTGGCAAATTTGTAGAATGTCTAGTCCCAGTCTATATTTATACTGTTATGCTGCTAAGCAAATCTGCCCCACTGTGCCGTTTTGCTAATAGAAGCAGTCAGAAAATACCGTACAACGGATACATAGTTTATGAGTCCGGGGTATTCATCATGAAGAGTGCATTTAGCCTTTCCTTGACTCTCCTGTCCACCTTACAGTGATTGACAGGCTGCTGTATATGCAGATGCAAAGAAGTCAGCCATCAAATCACTGAGAAGAACAGAGAAAATACTGGATGAACTATGTGATATGAACTCTGATCACTTCTGTTAGCCAAATATCACAATATTGCTTGTGCTGTTTTGGCTAATTGGCGAGTAAATCTTTCAACAAATTATGTTGTCCTTACATGGAGCAGCACAGTTTGATGATCTACTTTCAGTTTGGTATGATAAGAGGAAATACTCCAAAACTTTTTGTTTCTTGTATATGGTTTTAGTCGAGTTTCATTATTATGACCTCCAGACTAACCAATCTTTGCTGCAGCTAGACAGATTGAAAGTCGCTCAGTAAAGTTCTGGTAGGTTGTTGCAGGTATCTGGAGCCATGCTGACTGCAGTGCATCCCACAGCTGCTAGAGGGTGCATGGGGAAGGATCCATAGAGCGAACCTAATGATTAAGGGCATTCAATAGATGCTAATTTGGGTTTATGTATAATGAATTAAGGGCCTGGGGTAGTACTTAGAAGTTTTGGTCATGCTCTTTCAACCAATGTTAGACATTTCTAGCCAAGTGACATATTGCATTGTCTTGCTGGAAGATCCCGTCTACTCCAGGAAAGACAATCAGCATTTATGAGTGCATGTGATCTGCAAGGATGTATTTACACCCACATCACTTAAGAGTACCTGATGGCTCAGAGAATGCTATGTAAGCATTCCCCAGACCATAACGTTATGTCACGAGCCGCACGAGAGCGGCTCACACTCTCACTCCCCTGGTCCTGTATACTCATCACTCCAGGCTCCTGCTCCGCTACGGTGTCCTGCTCTGTGCCCACTTCCTAGGGCCCATGCGAACGGGCTCTGTGAAATTTAAAGAACAAACACGCCAGTGATTTGGTAATCAACGGGCGTTGACCCTATATCTTGTCCACTCCCGTTGTACAGTCTGCCACTTGGCTGGTGTAGTTTAGTTGTTGTTGGAGAGAGAGTTATATTATCAGGTTGTTCCATTTACCAGACCTTCCTGCCTGTTTATCCTGATCACGTTGTCTGCAGCCTGCACCAACCTTTCTACTTGTCATCCAGAGAGAAATTACACTATCGGGGATCAAGAATTATTGGCCATAAAATTGGTCTTAGAGGAATGGCATCATCAAGTAGAAGGAGCACTTCATCTCGTGATCACAAGAATTTCCTGTGTCTTCAAAGAGCACAGCGTTTAAATCCTCAACATGCTAGGTGGTAATTTTTTTACAATCACCTTAACTCTGATTCTGTGGGAGCATCTCCATTTTTTGTTGTTTATGGTCAACATCTTCGTCCTTCTCTTCCTCATCAAATGTTCCTGAAGTTGATGCTCAAATCCAAGACATTACCACGATCTGGCAAGAGACTCAACATGCTCTGCAAATGGCATCCTAACGCACCAAGTCACAGGCAGATAAAAAATGTAGGCCACCTCCAATCTTCTCACCTGGAGATGTGGATGTGGTTATCTATCAAATAAATTCGTCTGAAGATGCCCAGCCTCAAGCCGGATCCACACTTCCTGGGGCCTCTTGAGGTTATCCAACGCATTAATCCTGTGTTCTACAAGCTCTGCCTGCCTCCTTCTATGCAGATAGAGAAAAAAATTAGGGGTAAACAATATCCCTATTGACTGGAAGTGGTTCGGGTCTGAAGAAAGATCGTGGGAGCCGGAAGACAACATCGATGCCCTTGAATCTTCATCTTTCTTGGAAGAAGGGGAAGCCTAAGGGGGAGGGACTGTCATGGGTTACGCGTGCGACTCTCACTGCTCCACGCTCCTTCTACGGTCTCCTCGCATTCCCGCTTCCTAGGATCAGCACACCTGTCACTGGGTAATCAACGGCACTGACCCTATATCTTTTCCACTCTCCCTGTACATTCTGCCACTTGGTTGTTGTAGTTTAGTTGTTGTCGGTAAAAGAGAGAGTTGTGCTATCAAGTCGTTCCATGTACCACACTTTCCTTCCTGCTTATCCTGACCACGTTGCCTGCTGCCTTCCCCAATCTTTCTGCCTGTCCCTGACTATACAGTTGCCTACTGATTCTGTACCACGCTGCATCCCAGCCACCAATGCAAGCAAGTCAAGTCAGGAGTAGTGACCTGGGAGTTTCCCATCACACAAGATCAACCAGCCTTGCGGCAGGCTCTGATGAAGCCAGGAGGCTTCTTAGACTTCGCTCCCTGATGTGACTTATACCCCCGCTAGTGATGGTACAGCGTTCATCTTTCACATCAATGGCACATGGTGCTCTGCAGTTTCCATGTTTCTTACTCACAATGGTGCCATTTTTCCATTCACAATACACTTCACAAAAGCAGCATGTGAACAGCTCATAAACTGAGCATTTCAGAAATACTGCCACCCATAAACCAAAAATCATTCCTTCTAACAACTCTGATTAAACTCCCTCTTTGCCCATAAAAGCAACCAGAGATATGTGAGCAGATAGTCTATTACATACCTTATGTACCCACCAAGCCAGCTCATAACTCATGACCTCCTTCTTGTGCTATTCACTGCTTATGTAAAAGGTAGCAAATGGTCATAATAATACGACACCACACATTTACATGTAACTGACACATTTACAACAAACTAGACCACATATTGAAGCAAAAAATTGTTGAATACAAGATAAACTTGCAAAAAAGGTGGGCATGTTCAACTACATATGAACTGCAAAATGTTTTGTTGCATAACAGTCATGTGGACCCTATAAAAAAAATTAGAGGATGTTGTGATTGTATAAAAAGCTTTTGTGTTGTATTGAGTAGTTGTTGTTGTATTCTTTTTTTTTTTTTTTTTTAGTAAAGACACCCAGTGTTTGGGGACAATGATATCATTGGGGAATAAAAAGCTGTTTTCTTTCAGATTCCAGCAAAGACAACAGAAGCTTTTTCAATTATGTTTTCACTGTGGGTGGTAGCACTTATAATGAAAGAAAGACAATAAAATCTGTAACATTAACGCTCATACAAACTCTAGTTTTCAAATCCATATGCAGACTCTGCACAATGTGTCGATCGTTAAGGGAGGATGCTAATGTATTCTATAATAGAAAACACTTTTACTGATTGTGAGAGATAGCATCAAGGTATTTCATATACAGTATGAAAACCCTTTCTATTCTATAACACTATGCAAGTACAACCTTTGCTTAAATGATGCACATGCTGCTTTGCAAAATTAATGAGAAGCCATGATGAATATACTGAGGAAGATTCATCAATGTGTCACAGCTGTAAAAAGGAGTAAGAGGCAGCTAAAAAATTGTCTCGGGTTCTTTGTGCTATATTTATCAAACAGCTTAGATTCTGTTTAAAGGGATATTTCAAGAAATGACATTTATGGTACAAGCCATAGAATATGTTGTGACTAAGAGGCAGAAGTCAGACCTCTGGGACCCACACCTATCAGCGAAATGTGACCCTTGTTGAACTGTTAAATATCCGTGCTCTCCATAGTTGTCTATGGGTGATTATGAAGTAGCTGAGCACGCAGGCTTGCATGTTTTCAGAGTTATCATAAAAAAAAATGAAGAGAGCTGTGTACCTGCCTGGGGTGGCATTTGCAGGGTTTAAAGTAGTTGTCCCACCAATAACACACACCACTAGCAGTAAATGGGGGAATAGTGTACACACAACTAAAATAGGGGACCCCCGTTCTTGTTATTGGTGGGGTCCAAGCAGTCCACAGGATAGGCCTTAAATGTTATTGTTGGGACAACACTTTCAACACTGGAATAGATTAAAGGAATCCCTTTTCTTTCCAAAATATAGGTATCCCAGAGATGATATCCTTACCTATAAGCCATTTACGCCATATACTACTCATACAGTACTGTGCTGTTAATGGTACGTTGGAAATAATGGTGCAGTTTTTTTACATGTTCCACTTGACATTTGGACTTGAATGATAGGCTGAAGAAAGATCAAACTTACAGTTGAAACCAGAAGTTTACATACACTGTATAAAAAGACACATATGCATATTTTTCTCACTATCTGACATGAAATCAGAATAAACCTTACCTGTTTTAGGTCAATTAGGATTACCAAAATAATTTATATTTGGCAAATGCCAGAATAATGAGAGAGAATTTTTAAGGCATTTTTATTACTTTCTGCAAAGTCAAAATACATACATTTCATTAGTAGTTGGTAACATTGCCCTTAAACTGTATTACTTGAGTCAAACAGTTTGGATATCCTTCCACAAGCTTTTCACAATAGTTGGTAAGAATTTTGGCCCATTCCTCCTAACAGAACTGGTGTAACTGAGCCATGTTTGTAGGTTGTCTTGCTCGCACCTGCCTTTTCAGTTTTGCCCATACATTTTTAATAGGATTGAGATCAGGGCTTCTGTCATGGCCACTCCAAAACATTGACTTGGTTATCCTTAAGCCACCTTGTAACCAGTCTGGCAGTATGCTTCTGTTCATTGTTCATTTGGAAGACCCATTTCCGCCCAAGCTTTAAATTCCTGGCTGATGTCTTGAGATGTTGCTTCAGTATTGAAACATAATATTCTTTCCTCATTATGCAATCTATTTTGTGAAGTGCACCAGTCCCTCCTGCAGCAAAAAAAACCCACAACATGATGCTGCACGCTTCCATGTTTCACAGTTTGGATGGTGTTCTTGGGCTTCCAAGCTTCTCCCTTTTTCCTTCAAACTTAATGATGGTCATTATGGCCAAACAGTTCAATTTTAGTTTCGTCAGACCACAGGACATGTCTCCAAAAATGTAGGTCTTTGATCCCGTGTGCATTTGCAAGCATTTTTATATGTTTCTTTTGGACTAATGGCTTCTTCCTGGCAGAGTGGTCTTTCAGTCCAAGTTGATACAGTGCTCATTTCACTGTGGATAATGGTACAGTCTTACCAGCTTCCGCCAGCATCTTCACAAGGTCTTCTGCTTTTGTTCTTGGGTTGCACATGTCAAAGTATGTTCATCTCTGAGGCACAGAACCCAACTCCTTCCTAAGCGGTATGATGGCTGGACATGCTCATCTTGTTTATACTTGTGTATAATTGTTTGTACAGATGAACGAGACACCTTCAGGTATCTGGAAATTGCACCCAAGGATGATCCACACTTGTGCAAATCCACAATTCTCTTCCTGATATATTAGCTGATTTATTTAGACTTTTCCATGATGTTACACACAGAAGCAGTGTGTTTCTGGTGTGTACTAAAATACACATCCAATGGTGTGTCTCTAATTAACTCAGATGTTGCCAATAAACCTATCAGAAGCTTTCAAAGGCATGACATCACCATATGGGCTGTCCCAAATTGTTTAAAGGCATAGTAATCCTAGTGTATGTAAACTTTTGACTTTGCAGAAACTGATAAAAATGCCTTAAAAATTCTCTCTTTCATTATTTGGCAAATATAAATAATATTGGTAATCCTAACTGACCTAAAACGAGTAAGATTTATTCTGATTTCATGTCAGATCGTGAGAAAAACATGCATGTGTATTTTTATATGATGTATGTAAACTTCTGCTTTCAACTGTAAGTCCCAATAACTCACAAAGCGCACATCAAAAATTCTACAGAAACAGAACTCCTCTATCTGAGGCAATCTGTGGCGGTGACCCTAGCAGGCAAAAATATACTTGTCAAATAAGAAGGCTAAACCAGCAGCAAAAGGTGCGCCATTTTGAATTATTACCATGTAGATTACTGTGTAATCAGTAGAACTAAGCAAATCTGCTATAAAGTCATAGTCATATGGGTCCATAAAGTATCAGGAACAGGATTGATGGATTATTGGTAAGAGTATTTGTTGTGTGCACAGTTTGAACCAGCTAACTCAAATCCTGTACCAAAGCTGGCCACCAGTAATGGTGATTTATATAATATAATGTCTTGCACCTAGACGTGCAACTAATTCAAAGAAATGACCCCCAGGAGAGAATACACTTCCTAAAATTCTGCAGAACAAAGATCTTGCCATGAGGGATATCACAAACTTAGACATGAATTGCTATCAGATTACAATTAGGATAAAAATAAACTGATATTCAGCAGCAAAGTTTGTAGGGTCAAAAAGAAAATTGGACATAGTATCAGGTTTCTGCAATGTTTTTTGTCCGCTTTGCAAAAATAAAGGTAGTAGTCAAAGCAAGAGGAAGACAAGGACCAATGAGGTTGACAAGGAATTAGACTATGAGCTCGCCGGCCCATAGACTTTCATTATCCATGGTGCGTATCCCGCCGGGATAATATGCATGTTACCGTATTTCGCGAGCGGGGAGAGGAGACAGAATCCGTAGTTCTCTATGAGAACTGTGGATTACCGTAATGACTGGGACAGATTTCAGCCGTATTGAGCGCAGTATGGCACGCAATACTGTACAGACTGAAATCAGTCCCAAAATAAGCCGTGTGAACATAGCCTAAAGAGAGACTCCTCTACATGACATCTTGGTGGTCCTCCCGAACGTCATTATCAGGCGCATTACAGAGCACAAGTGGCACTTTGTAATGCGCCTGGTTTCAGGGGGCGTGCGGGAGGCAGGGCGCACGCCCCCTGAACCGTACAAAGCTATAGATTTATAGCTTCGCTATGGCAATTCTAGGCTTATTACTGCTGGGACAGGTATACTACTTTCAAAGTGGAATACCTGAGCCAGAAATGTCGTGTTAGCACTAGAAAGGGTATGTTCACACATGATACATTTGTTGCAGAAATGTCTGTGACGTTCTCGTTCATCTTAATAGGCTTGAAGAAACCATGAACAAATAATTGTATTGTAAAATAATGTTATATGCATTTAATTGCATTTTAATTCAAATAGTATCACCTTTGAAAAGCTACTTTAACATGGCATTTGACCTAATTATTTTCCAATATCATCTTTATTCATTGACCGGCAATAGAGATCAACAATTGATGTTCCAACAATTAGGAGGTCAAAACATCACATGCACACTCAATACTCATTTACCATTCTGTTTGAGTGTTCATTTTTAATAGTGTCTGATTTTCTTAGGTTCAGGGCTGCCAGCCTCAGTTTTTCTTTTTTTTGCTATACAATTAGCCATCATTCTTATGTACAAATTGGAAAACCATGATGAGTGATAAAGATTGTAAGTATTGGTATTGCTCATTATGCTCATTATTCTTTACTGATGAGCATAATGATGAAAATTACAATCCCAATGACCTGCTCAGGTACAAACACGCACTGATAAAAAGTCTCCTGTTTCCACAGATTGTTCTAAAATTTATTGACTATTATCAACCCTGCTTAGGTTGCAATGAGCCATGTATGCAGATCAGTAAGCCACAGGCCTGTGACAAATGTCTATACATATGTATCCTAAGATATACTGCTTGACACATGATCTCCAATTAAATGAACAGGAGCCCAATGATGACTGATTTTTATAATCTATGGAGTAAAGAAAAAAATTCATGAAAAATTGAAGAATGGGAATAATTTTTCCTTTTCTTTTTAAACAATAACTTTTGCCTAGAATTAATATATGATTTGAATTAAACTCATCATGTACTTGCATTGTGAACACCCACGCTGTAATATTAAAAATTTAAATATTAATTATTTTGCCATAGTATTAATTGTTTAAAAGACTGACTAATTAGTAGGATAAACTACTGCATGTGATAATGCGATGTTCCTGAATTTTACCTTTTGACTTTCTGACTCTTCTTCCCTCTCGCTGTGCTTGGCTGCATGATTATAAGAAATAAATATCCAATTATTGCAAATATTGCACACGTTTTGGTAAGGGAATGTATTGTTATCAACATCATAAAACACAATGCGAATCATAGAGTGCACTTCACTTTCAACTTACTTAAAGTGGTCTAAAGTGATCCAGCTATGTAAATCAAAGGTTTACATTTAGGATTACATTACCCATTTGTCCTAATACAATGGTTTGCAAAAGTATTCGTACCTCTTGAACTTTTCCTCATTTTTAAACATTACAACTACAAACTTAAATGTGTTATATTATTATTCTATGGAATAGAGCAACAGAAAGTAGCAAATATTTGTGGAGTATAAAGAAAATATGTGCTTTTCCAAAATTTTGCAAATTAATAACTGAAAAGTGTGGCATGCATATGTATTCAGCCCTCCTGAGTCAATAATTTGTAGGACCACCTTTGCTGGGTGATCTTAACACACGAATATGCTTTGATTTCAACCATTCCATTGTAACTTTGGCTACAATGGAATGGCAATTTGGCTACAATGGTTTAGGGTCATTGTCCTGCTGGAGAGGGAACCTATGACCCAGTCTCAAGTCTTTTGCAGCGTCTAACAAGTTTTCCTTTAAGTTTGCCCTACATTTATCTCCATTCATCTTCCCATCAACTCTGACAGCTTCCAGGTCACTGCTGAAGCAAAACGTCCCCACATCATGATGCTGCCAGCCACCATGTTTCACAGTGAGGATGGAGTATTCATGGTGATGGACAGTGTTGGCTTTCCTCCACATGCAGCATTTGCCATTTAGGCCAAAAAATTGTCAATTTTGGTCTCATCTTACCAGAGTACCTTCTACCATATGCTTGTTGTGCCCCGTACCTAGTTTTTTTTAAAACAGCAAAAGAGAGGCTTTCTTCTTACTACTCTTCCATAAAAGCCTGATTTTTGGAGTACACATCTGACAGTAATCCTGTGGACAGATTTTCCAACCTGAGGTGTGGTTCTAAGCAGCAATTCCAGAGTGACCCTGGTCCTATTAGCTGCTTTTCTAATTAATGTTCTCCTTTTCTATGCTGTCAGTTTAGGTGGATGTCCATGTGTTGGTAACTTAGCAGCTGTGCCATACTCCTTCCATTTACAGCTGATCCATTTACAGCTGATGGATTGAACAGTGCTCCCTGAGATATTCAGAGCTTGGGCTATTTCTTAAAATCCTAACCCTGCAATACACTTTGCCACAGCTTTACTTTGGTTTTTATGTTGCTATTTGTTCAGTAATGTTCTCTAACAAACTTCTGAAGCCTTTGCAAAACAGCGGCAGTTATACTGAGAATAAATTGCAAACAGATGTACTTTATTTAGTAATTAGGTGACTTCTAAAGGCAATTAGTCAGACTGGATTTTATTTTGGCGTGTCAGAGTACAGCATGGCTGAATACATACCGTATTTACCAAACACTTTTCTGTTTTTTAATTTGCAAAAATTTGGAAAAGCATGTATTTTCTTTACACTTCACAAATACTTGCTATTTTGTGTAGCTCTATAAAATATCAATAAAATACATTTAAGTTTGTGGCTGTAATGTTTAAGGATGAAGAACAGTTCAAGGGGTATGAATACATTTGCAACCCACTGTATATGGGTGGCATGTCTGCCCATTTAATCTCTCATAGTATGAATCTTTTCTTAGTCATTTGTTTGTACTGTCTGTTCTATGATGATGACTGTTCCAATAGAAGGAGTTATGTGATACTGATATTTATGTCCATTTGATTAGTGGAGGTTGCTTCAAGTTTTAAAATTCCTCTTAGATAAAGTACTTTAAACCACATATTTTAAATGTCTGACTTTGAATGACGCTCACATACAATCATTGAACAGGGATTTTTCTGAATTCACCATGCCCTGTTGATTAAAGCATGTTTGGTCATACACATCTCAGAGCACTAAGAGTGATTTGTACTTGCTTGATTTGTAAGGAGGGTGAATGTAGAACTGTTCCGAACTCCATTGTAGATTGTGTAATGCCCCCTATTATGTCAGGTATCTTGCACTGGACTGTAGAAAGTTGTAAATTGTGTTGTATTACGTTTCCAGATTAACTATGCCATTTGCTGGAAAAGATGCTACTGTTAATGTTCCTGCTATTTGATGCACATGTACAATGTTATCATGACAGGCTGGGTGCATGGAGCAGGATCGGGATCTGCCAACAAGTGCCAGTTTTTAATTACAGCTGCCAACTGCTGTCAATGTCTGGGATATGAGATAACACTAATCCTGGCCTCTTAACCAAGTTTTAATGTATATAAAAGTAATAATAAAGAGAAAAAAAATATTTTCCCATTTATCATATACATTTTTTTTAATTAAACAAAATTGATATTCTGTGTCAAAGTAGATGTGGTGCTTAGCAGACTGAGTGAGAGATTGCTGATTTAGTCATGGATGCAGATGCTATGCTGTCATAACCGATGTTGAGACAGTTGTCCATTGCATGAGAGAGGTGAGGGAGAAGGGCAGTTTGATAGCAAGTAGAGGATTGTTCCTACCTGGGAGAAACTGAGAGAATGAGGAGCAGGAGCCAAGAGAAAAAGTGAGTAGCTCTTGGAACCAGAGTAAGAATCTTTCTTTGTTAAGAGCCTTTAAAGTAGGGTCCTAGAGATTGAGAGTGTCATTGTAATAACACATTATCAAAACAACCAGTCAGCAAGTGTTTTAAACCATCACGCTTATTAAACTTGTATCTAGCTTCTGTGTAACTACAAAGCATAAGTGCCTCTTGCAAGTAAAGTGTTTCTGATTTCAGCATTGCAATGAATTGTGCATTTTTTTGTGCATTCCTTGCTGTGCTGTCTCCCTATGAATCCTAATTGATCACTTGAAATATACCTTATAGTTTACAGTATTTGTGTTATATCTTTTCACAGGACAACACTTAAGATATGACACTTTGATAAAATGTAAAGTAGTCAGTATATAGCATGTATAACATTGTAAATTCAGTGTGCCCTCAAAATAACTCAACACAAAGCCATTAATGTCTAAAACTGCAGGCAAAATTGGGTGTACCCCAAAGTATAAATTGTGCCCAAAGTGTCGATATTTTGCATGACCATCATTATTTTCCAGCACTGCCTTAACACTTTTGGGCATGGAGTTCAACGAGCTTCACTGCTTGTAGCCACTGGAGTCTTAGGGGGACATGTATGATCAGGAGTTGCGCCTGTTTTCTGGCGAAAAATGCGGCTCACCGATCCGAATCCCCTGTCAGATGCAGGGATGCGATGTTAGGCGCAACCTTCGCCACTTTCGACTGCGCCTACCATGAAGGGGCGTGCAGTGGGCGTGGTGTTGGCGTTCTGGGGCGGGACGCGGCTCATTCGAATACTCCGAGGCATGGATGATCGCGGCTCGGCAAAGTGCGGCGCATTGCAGCGTGCTCCAGCTCCGACAGGCAGACCTACATGAAGTTGGTCTAAATGAGCCGGAGGAGGCGAAGTGGAGCGAGAACGTAACATGAGAAGAAACATATAGAAGATCACAAAAGAAATCCATCTCGGCGCTCAGCTCCATGAGGTATGGAGCATGATTCCAAAAAAAACGTTTTTATTAGGTGTAAAACATTTTCAGAAAAAGAGCTCAAACCTTCTAAAAAAAAAAAACATAAAAAAAATCACTTTCCAAAATCTAAAACGGGGGAAACATCAGGAATTTAGGTTTTTAGAAACTGTGGGGGGAAATAAAAATAAATAAAATTTTTTGTAACCCGGCTTCTCTTTGGGTTTGGCAAAAACCACCCAAAATAAAGAATAGGAGCGACAGGGGAACCCATTCTAACCTATAGAGAAGTATTGCCCAAAAATCTTTTTCCCAAAGGTGGGACAGTTCAAAATACAGTAAAATGCAGAAAAGGCTGTTTGTGTTTGGGCTGGGCAGGGGCTTGGCTACCCCGGTAAATTTCAGTGCGCGAGCTACTTTGTCCCATTGTAGTTTAATGGCAAATGGTGCACCTGAAATTCAGGCCGTGAGGCATGGAGTTTTTAGTAAATAAATCTTTTTTATTAAGTGTAAAAATTCTCTGTAAAAGAGTGAAACCTTTTTAAAAACCCCAATTACAGTTTTTAAACACAAAACATTGCGTTTGTCGCCAAAAAGGGAAAACATGGGGTTTTGGGGGATTTTCGATTTTCCCGGGGTTTTACAGAAATTTTTAAATTCTGTAAGCGCTTCTCTTTGGGTTTCAGAAAAAACCCAGTAAATTAAAATGGAGGACATTTGCCCAAATTATAACCTATGGAAAAAGTATGGACCAATCACATTCATTGAATTTTTTTTTTTTTGTTTTTTTTGGGTTACCCCCTTTTATTGTCATTTTTTTTATACACTTTGGGTAAAAACTTCGTGGTCTTTTCATTTGATTTCAGCCATGTACAGTTTTATTATAGATTGCTTTAGAAAACCCATAAGGGGGGCCCCGCTCGCTTTTTCCAGGGGTTCAAAAAAACCGCGCCCCCTTTTAAACTTAGCCAACAAAAAGAGCTCGCTCTGCTTTTTTTTCCCCCATAAAACTCTATGGAAGGTAGCTCACCCGCGGGTTGGTAAGCTGGATGACCCCCTTTTCCCCCAAAACCAATCACAGTACTAGAATATTTCCCAAAGAAGTAAAAAACTTTTTAGGGCGCCCTTCAACGCACCTTCTTTCTTTTACTAAAATTTAGAGCATTTAAAAATTTGTTTGGGTTTGTTTTCCCATATCTGTCTTTTGGTCTAACCAATAAACTCTTTTCTGCCTTTTTTACTTTTATTTTGAAACGTCCCTTTTCTTTTGATTGGTCCTTACTTCTCCTTTAGATTATAAGGGTTTCACGGGTCGTTTAATTTGGATTGGTGGTTTATGCGACCAATGAGAAGACTTAAGATTTTAAATTTACTGTTTTTCCCGGGGCAATTCTCTATATCGCAATTCCTGATTTTAGCGGGGGTCTCGGCGCCCAACGCGTTTTTTGGGATTTGTTTTGTTTTATGTTTTTTTAAAAAGGTTTGGGCCTTTTTCGAAAATTTTTGGACACCTAAAAAAACGATTTTTTTAATCTTTTTCCATGCCTCCGGAGCTGAGAGCCGAGTTTTCTTTGCCCCAAATTTGGCCATAGACAACAATGGGCAAAGTAGCCCCGCGTTTCGGGTTTGGGGCCAAAGATAGTCAACCCCCCGCTAGTAAAACCAATCACCTCTTTTCGGGGTTTTTTTACTGTTTTTTTAAACTTTTCCCCCTTTTAAATTTTGATTGGTAAAATACTTCCCCTTTGGTTTTTTAATGGGCCCACGGTCGCTCCTATTTTGATTGGCTGGTTTCTGCCGCCAAGGGAGGAAGAGCTTACAGAATTTGAATTTCTGTATTTCCCTGCAATTTCCAAAAACCCAAAATTTCCTGTTTAGCGCCGTTCTTAAATTTTTTGGAAAGTGATTTTTTTTTATGTTTTTTTTTAAAAGGGGGTTTGAGTTTTTTTTGTGATAATGTTTTACACGTAAAAAAAAAGCTTTTTTTGATTCTTACCATGCCGCACGGACATGTTTAATGATTTTTCGTTTTTTCAATTTCCCATAGCCTGATCGATTCGGAAACTTGTTAGGCGCGGGCCCTTTTCTGCGCCAAAAGTCCCCGAAACTGTGCCTCACACACGGGCCCGGGGCCCGCGGGGACTTTTCCCGCTGTATGAGCGCACTCCTGGGCGGGAAAATCTTAGGGGCATTTCCCGCCTGCGCCTCACACATGGCGAGGCGCGGGGGGGTTTTACACCGTATGTATGAGCGCCCCTCCGGACGGCAAATTTAGGCGCGCCCCCGAAATGCGCCTAAGTTCCCAATCCCCCTCACACACTGGCGGGCCCACGGGGGGATTTTAAAACCCCGCAGTTTGAGCGAACCTCCGGCGCCGCCCTACATGAGGTGCAGTTTTCACGTTAAAGGGGGCTCAAAAAATTGCGCTCTGAGTGGCGGGGTTCAAAACATGTCGCCTTAGTTTCCCTTCCATCCCCCAATGAAAAAATTTGGTTTTTCTGTGGTTGTTAGAGACCTTGCACTCTTCAACTTTTTTTTTTGATGCTCCCCCCATAGATCCCAAATAGAGTTTAGGTTTTGGGCATATGCTTGGAAAAACCCAAACCCATTTTTAAACCTTTTTTTTCTTTAGAAGGAGTGTGGTCATCTTAAAGGGTTTTGTGTTTGGGGTCCTTATCATGTTGGGAATTGCCCTGCATTTCCAGTTTTCCAAAAAGAGAGGCGTTCATACCTTTTTTGAAATGTCACAGTAAATGTTAGATTCATGGTTATTTTAAACTGTAGTTTCCCCAAAGTAGTAATTTTCAGCACCCCCAAACCATGAACCCAAACCCCCATGTTAATTGTGGGCAAAACACATTGTCTTTGAAAATTTCGTCACCTGGTTGTTGCCACATACACCTGGGCTCCATCTGAAACAAATAAGATGATCTTGGGGTTTATCAGCCCAGGACATGGTCCCAGTTAAACCATTGTGTTTGTTTTTTGTCTTCTGCAAACTGTTTGCAGGCTTTCTTGTGCATCATCTTTAGAAGGGGCTTCCTTTTAGGACGACAGCCATACAGACAAGTTTGATGCATTGTGGGAGTTGGTGCATTGAAGGTGAAACCCCCACAAATCAAATATTTGCTGACACCTTAAAATCGTGACAGTCTAGTTTATATAGATAACGCATTAAAAGGAGTCCCTATTTTCAACCCCCAAAATTTACTTCATTTAAAACATAAAAAAAATTCTTTATCAATAATAGGACAATGCATATGCTTTCAGGAATCTTTTATTTTCATCACAATATAATGTTCATCAATATTCCATGTAATTAATTGCAATGAAAAAATTTCACATAAACTGTTATTTATGTAGTCCATAACTCTCTTAATAAACATTTTAGGTCATAATGTCCATGCTTTATTGAGCCCAAAACCTAACAAATTTTAAAAACACCCCTTTTCCCACACCATACCTGCTACGTTTCGGAGGCTCCGCTTCCGTTGTCAAACATGTGGAAGTTTTAAAAATGATTGCCTTAAAAAAAACGAATTTTCTATGAGATAAAAATTACAAAAAACAAATTCCTTAATACAAATTTCATTATTAAAAAAATATGGAATTTTGTTTCATGTTTTTTGAAAAAACACATATCTAACCTCAGAAAAGTGTGTTTTTTATATATATATATATTTTTTAAAATTTTATATATTATATATTTTATTTTTTATATATTGTGGGAACTATCTTTTTTATTTTGCCCTTTTCCTCACTTCCAAAGCAGCAGTGGGTATTTCATGGTTTGTTAGTTTTTTTTTTAATTTTACCCATAGGAAACTCCCAAAAAACCCCGATGCATCCCAAAAAAGGGTTTGGGGGGCTTTCCATAACACCACATTTTTATTTCACTTATTGGGGGTGAACCCCTATCCCCGTAAACCCCCTTTCGAAAAAGGGTGGAGCACTTATACATTATTTTGAAAAAAACAATCCCCTTTTATGGGAGGTCTTTTTCTGAGTTTGGGGCCTTTCTTGTTTAAAACCCCTGTTTTTTTCTTGGGGCACCATGGGTTTTAGCTCAGTTTCAGGGTGTTTGGCAAACTTCCCAAAGCCTAGGCTACCTTCGGTCTTGATCCTCAGAAAAGTTCCCTTTCCAAAGAGGTTACAATTGGGCGGGGGATGAGAAAGTGTGAGCATAATAACACTGAATTTAACACACCTTCTCCATGTTCACACCTGAGACATTGTAACAGTAACGAGTCAATTGACACCATGGTGGGACAATGGCAAATTTTGGGGAAAAATTTTGTCCATTTTCATTAGGGGGGGGTATTTATTTTTGTTGCAAAAGGTTTAGGGCTTGGGTGTGTGTTTTTGTTATTTTGAGGGAAAACCAAAATTTTTCATGTTATACAAGCTATTCAATACTTCTTTACATTGTTTTTAAAAATTTTTAAAATTTTTTTCAGTTTTTGTCCCCCTGCAAAAATGTTATACAATTTGGTTTTCACAAATGTGAAAGGGGTTTTTTCACTTTTTTTTTTGGTTCCTTTCATTAAACCCATGGAAATGGAAAACAGTTCGTTACCAACACCTGTAATATCTTTGTCAGAAAGGGGACATAGTTTTTAAGAATACTGCTATGCATAAGACAACATTGAATACAGAAAGACTAGCTTTGGAGGGGGGAATTTCCCCATTATGGGCCACATGTTTGAACATGTTAGTAGTGTTTTAGCGATTTTTATCGAACAAAGTTGAAATTTTTTGGCCCAAAGGGTTTTTAAAGGTTTATTGAAATTTCCGATCATGCGTTAAATTTTTGGGTTTTAAAAAATTTAGGCCTTATCTATTAAGGGTCGCCCCCTTTTTCGGGGGCTTCCTGTAATTTTGGCGGCCAGCCAAAACAGATTACAGAAAAGAGGGAGGGGGGGAGATTTTGTGGGACGTCAGGGAAGGGGGTGTGTTAAAAGGTTTCGATTGGGGTGGAAAAATCACATGGGCCTCGTTTTACATAGAAAAGCGTTTCCTGTTCAGCCCCCAGTGCTCTCAGGGGCCTTTTTGGGATAGGGCCTTTCGGGTCTGCCTGTGGCCAAAAAGTCAGCGAAATTAGTCTAATTCTGCCAGAGGGAAACCCCTTTCTATTAGCTGTGATCCTTCCAAATTTTAGGTTTAAAAATTTTTGTTTAGAGAATTTTGAAGTTTTAGGGGGGGAGGGGGGGGGGGTTGCCTTTAGGAGGGGGAAATTTTTTAAACCGCCCCTCAAACCCCCGGGGGCTTTTTTTTTTTTTTAAATTCAACCCCGGCTTTTTGGGGGGAAGCGGGGGGGGGGGGGGGGGGGGGGGGAGGTTTTTTTAACACAGACAAGCTTATTATTTAAAAAACACTGGGGTAAAGGGTTCCCCCAAGACTTTGTTTGACATTGTAGTGGAATTTTTTTATTATTTTAAAAGTTTCTATTGAAATTTTTTTGGTTTTTGGGCAGCCTGAAATTATATTTGGGTACCCCATTTATTTTAGTAACTGCAGGTCTCTTTTTTTAGCTGCAAAAATTTCCCCTTTTTTTTAAACGTATAATTTCAATAGGTGTTTTATTTTAATTTTACCCTTTTCACCCGTGATGTTAATATTCCACCTTGCAGTTTAAAATTTCAATACAGCAAATTTTTTTAGTCGCACAGGTTGTTTGTTTCCAAAAATACCGTGTATCGTACGAAAAATCACAGTTAGTGTTTTTTTAATTTTGCGCACCCAGCTTTTTTCATTGATGCAGCATCCACGTAAATCTTAAAAAGAAATTCTTATTACCCAGGTAAATTTGAAGGTGAAAAAAATTTACGTTTATTTCCCCCCAAAAACATAACAGTTACGTTTTTTTGATTTTTGCACACCCGCATTTCATTGCGCAGCATTACGTAAATTTTTAAAAACAGAAATTTATATTCCCCAAAAGGTAAATTAAAAGGTGAAAAAAATACCGTTTATTATCCCCAAAAACTAACAGTTAGTGTTTTTTGACTTTTGCACACCCAGATTGTTCATTGACGCAGCATCCGCGTAAATCTTAAACAGCAATTCTTAGTACCAAGGTAAATTGAAGGTGAAAAAAAATCCCGTGTATTATACGAAAAATAACAGTACGTGTTTTTTGACTTTTGCGCCCCCAGCTTTGTTCTTGACGCAGCATCCAGTAAATTTAAAAACAGCAATTCTATGTCACCACAGGTGAATTAAAAGGGTGCAAAAAATCCGTGTATTATCGAAAAAAACAGAAAAGTTTTTTTTTGACTTTTGCCCCCCAGCTTTTTTTCATTGACGCAGTAAAGTAAATTTTAAAACAGAAAATTTATAGTCACCACAGGTAAATTTGAAAGGTGCAAAAAAATCCGTGTATTATCAAAACTACGAAAGACCCCTTTTCCCCGGCACTTTTTAATCTGGGGGTCAGACGGGTTTAATGGTCTATTCGGCCCAGGACGGTTAGTAAATTTCCCCGTGAACAAAAAATGGTGGTTAAAAAAGACCCCTTTTTTTCGGCACTTTTTAAATCTGGGGGTCATGGGTTTGGGGTCTGCGGGTTTCCCAGGAAGGGGATTTTCATTCCGTTCAAGTAACATGTGGTTAAAAATCATATGCCTTCTGGCAACTTTTTTAATTTGTGGGTGAGCAGGTTTAAGTGTCAGGCTGTGGTCAAGACAGGGAAGTGAATGGTCTGTGATTTTTTTTTCTTGACTTTTAAAACCCTAAGTGTGTTGCCTAAGATGTAGCCGTACCATTGATTTTTGGGATGAATTTCAGCTTCTCCAGCTTGTTTGGGTGTATAATAAAGGTTTTTGTTGCCCCCTAGATTTTAAATGGAATCGCTCAAAATCGATGCTCATACGAAAACCTTATCGATAGGGGGGGGGACTATGGGGCTATCGCTGTCTCGATACCCAACGAAATCGTAAACACATGTCTAGGTCTAAAACCACTTTGTTGCCCATAGCAACCAATCGGACGCCCCTCTCATTTTTCCAGGCATATATAAAATGAAAGGGTATCTAAAGGGTTGCTATGGGCAACAAAGTGATTTTTAGACCAGACATTTTTCATACTCCGGCCCTATAGTAAAAAAATTTACTGTTATATAGGGGGGAAAAAAATAGCTGGGGCTTTTCTTCTGAAAGCCCCAAAAACCTTTTTCCTTGTGGGTCATGTGATTCTATTTGGTCATACAAATCTGAAAAACTGAGTTCCCTCCTCCCTACCCATTGTGGAATACAGTTTACTCCTAAACAGTAAAACACTTAAAAAAGATGATTATAATGGATATGATCATTTTTAAAGTTCTGCCAAATATTAGCAATTTGCTATATTTTGTAATGTTCACACTTTCATTTTTATAATTGTCTTAGATGTTAATTAATTCTTAAAAAGCATGTCCAACCATTTGAAAATACTAGACCCCAAGCTACAACCTTTCAAATATTTAATGGTGACCTACTGTATTTGTATGTTTCGAATGTCAGCAAGGACATGAAAAAAATCCCCTCATACTGTGTAAATGTAATAATCAATACCTCCGGCTTTCATTACTTCTAAGTTGATACCCTTAGCTAATTGGTTTCACTTGGTCTTTTTCTATTTCTGTGCTGGGAGTAAGTATTCTAAGACCCAGAAAATAATGTTAATTATTGCTTTTCTATATCAATCAATATTACTGCTGATTCATTGGAGTTCACTACCTGCGTTCCTTGTTAGAGAAAAAAAAGACTTAATGAAAAGCTGCTAGTGCATTAAAAAAAGTTAAAGGAGGCTTGAATGCCCTGACAGAATGATTGATTTCAGGACCTCCTTGCATGATGAAATGAACACAGCTCAAAACACCAGATTTTGAGGATTTCTATAAAGAGTGGACTGAGAAATGAGCACACCTGTGGATGAAATATACAGTAAATAAGCTATTCGCCTAATGGTGTTAAAGCCACAATTATCTATTTATTAAATAAACGCATGGCTTTCTTAATAATGTTCTTTCAGGTAATTGAGTCAGAATGGGCGAGAACAGTAACAATATCTATTCTGTGTTAGGCCCATTATGTTACCACAGTCTCATTTTCAACTGCTGCCCACTGTGTAATGGAAAGAAACAGTGTGAAGAAAATGTTCACTCATGGTCAGATTTATACGTGTGGCAGAACGGAACTTCCTTTTCTTTCCTTCTTTTTTTCTTTCTTCATTTCTTTCTTGTTCACTCCCTTCTTTCTCTATTATTTTAATTCATTCCTTCTGTTTTTCTTTCTTACTCATCTTATCTTTTTCTTTCTTTCTTTCTTTTCTTTTTTCTTTCTTTCTTTCCCTCTCTCTGCTTTTCTTTTTCTCTACTTCTTTCTTACTTTGTTTCCTTCTTTCCCTCTCCTCTTTCTCCCTCTCTCTTTCTGTCCATCTTTCTTTCTTCCTCCTTCTCATTTTTGTTTTTCTTTCTCTGCCATTTTTTCTTTCTTTATAGTCTCCCTTTCATCCTTACATTGTTTTCTTTCATTTCTTCCCTATTTACCTCTTACTTTCCATTTTTATTCTGCCATATTGAATTCATAATGTTATAATTAAGCAAATTAATGCTGAACCAAAGATATTAATGAGGCAGAATATGCTAATTTGCTTTGATAAAAGACTCCTCTTTTTCTACTCTAAAACACTGGCAAGCATATTTTATTTTAGGCCAGACAGCTGATCTCATGTAATTTACTGAAAACGCTTATGTACCCTTTTTTGTTACAGCATCAGGAATGAGACAAATAATGGTTTCTGTAACTTCCCGATGGCTGCTATAGCAATTTGTTTAAAGTGTGAAAATGAAACATAGTAATTTATAGTGTTATAAATTATATTGATATATGGCAACTACCAGAAAGCTGCAGATATTAGTGTTTGGACTCTAATGTAGAAACAGCTTCTCAATGATTTGAGCTGTAATCTTTTGTGCTTGCTTTTTTCATTAGTATTTAGCTTTGTCCACTTTTTTTAAGGAAAATTTTTTTCATTTTTTATTCGTTTTTTTCGAATGCATAAAAATTTTCATAGGAACATACATTTTTTAAATTACTTGGTTTCAGATCAGAAAGCACTGTTGCATTGTACTAGGGGTACTTTGTGTATATTATGTAAACCAATGGCAAATGTTAAAGTGTAGTAAGCTCAAAACCAACGTGTAATCATAAATAAAAGTAGAAGAGGATAGGTTAAGAGAAGAAAACTGAGGAAGCAACAACCATTTGCTTCAAGGGAAAATGGCGAGCTATTCTTTATTTGCTTAAAGCAGAGAATATACTGTATCCTTGCAGCCCCAGAAATATCATGGTGAGTGTTCTAGGACAGTTTTCCCCAACCTTTTTTTCATCAGGGACCATTTTTATGCAAGACGATTTTTTCACGGCCCAGTGGGAACGGGGCTATCAGGTGCAAGGTTATCTGGGGCATGGTTATGGAGAGGGTTGAAGGTTTAGAATCACACGCACAAAAAAACACAATAAAGTGTATACTGTGTCATTGTGGGGTATAGTATGGGGTAACCAGTATTATATAGCATTATATATTGTCAGCTCCGTAGGTCAGTATTATATAATATAATGCTGATCCACATAGCTGACAATCAGTCTGCAGCAATATTGCTTTGTGGGTCAGCATAATACATGTATATTATACAGTTTACTGTACATATATAATCAGCTCTGTGGATCCAATAAAGTAGGTAGATTTATAGGTCCCCAATGGGTAGGTATCCAGGTCTCCCATTAGGTAGATATATAGGCCTTCCCCAATACATAGGAATTTAGGACCCTAGTGGGCAGTTAAATAGGCTGCCTGTATGTAGGTGGGTAGGTAGGTATATAAGGCCCTTAGAGCTAGGTAAGTAGGCCCTCTTTAGTTAGAGAGATATGTCAGCACCCAGTATGTAAGTCCAAATGTAGCCCCAGTCAGTAGGTAGATATGTCACAGGTGCCCCTGCGACCCTCATCCTGGGTCGCAGGTGCACCCATGCCCCTCCGGTGAGCGGCGCCGCAACCCGCATGTCGGGCAGCGGTTGCGCTCGCTCAGCCAGCCAGGTCCCTGCTTACTTACCCAACTGCTCTACTGCCGAAGCTCCTGTCTCCCGGCGCATGCCTCCTAGGGCACGCGCGCATCGGCTCTGTTACATTTAAAGGGCCAGCGCACCGGTAATTAAGTATAGCCGGTCGCTGCCCCTATTTAAGCCTGCCCCTTCCTGACATAGTTGCCGGATCTTTAGTGCCTTACTGCCTACTGAGAAAGCATTCCTTGAGTCTTGTCCTGTTTACCATGTACTGTACCGTTAGCCTCATCCCTCGACCACGAACCTTTGCCGCCTGTCCTGACCTTACCGCCTGTCCCCAACTACGAGCCTGCCTTACAATTCTGTACCACGCTAAACCTCGGCTGCCACTGCAAGCAAGTCGCGTCAGGGGTAGCGACCTGATAGACTCTCGCCACAGCAAGTCCATCCCGCTTTGCGGCGGGCTCTGGTGAAAACCGGGACCTACTTAGATTCCGCTCCCTGGCGTGGCTAACACCAAGACTTGCGTTTTATGTGTTACCCCAGTCTTCTTCGTCCATTCTTCTGTGTCTCCCGTGGCTGCAGTGCTATGCTCCTGTGCTCAACTGGCAGACAAGTGAAGTCTTGCATTGGGGGCCAGAATGTTAGTCTCGCTGTCTGGTGGCACCTCGCCCGGTGCTTTCCGCTTCTCCTCCTGTAGCGTCTAAGCCTGTGGCGGGCCTTCTCGCGCCGTATCAAGAATTTGCGAACGTCTTCTCCGAGAAGCAAGCTGAGACATTGCCTCTTAATCGCCCCTATGACTGCCATATTGACCCTCTGCATGGGACGTCTCCTCCACGGGGCAGGGTTTACCCACTGTCGGTACCAGAGACCTTGGCTATGTCTGCCTACATCAAAGAGAATCTCCAGAAGGGATTAATACGCAAGTCCTCCTCTCCAGCTGGGGCCGGGTTCTTTTTTGTAACAAAGAAAGATGGTTCCCTAGGTCCTTGCATTGACTACTGGGGGGCTCAACAAAATTACTGTAAAGAACCGCTACCCACTGCCCTTCATCACGAAACTCTTTGACTGGCTTCGGGGAGCCAAGATATTCTATAAATTGGATCTGCGAGGAGCTTACAATCTCATTTGTATTCGTGAGGGTGATGAAAGGAAGAGCGCCTTCAATACCTGCGACGGGCATTTCGAGTACCTTGTCATGCCCTTTGGACACTGCAATGCACCTACCGTCTTCCAAGAATTTGTCAACGACATATTCAGTGATCTCCTGTACACATGTGTAGTCGTCTATCTGAATGACATCCTGGTGTTCTCTGCCGATCTTGAGTCCCATCAAGTCAATGTACGACAGCTCCTCAAGCATTTAAGGGCTAACCACCTCTATGCCAAGTCCAAAAAGTGCCTGTTCCATCAGAAAAGTCTTTCATTCCTTGGCTACATAATTTCCGACAAGGGCCTGCAGATGGACCCAGTGAAAATGTCTGCCTCTCTACAGTTACCAAGACAAGTGGGTCTCCGAGCCAAACAAACTTTTTTGGGTTTCGCCAAGTACTATAGACAGTTCATCCCACATTCCTCCTCGCTGGTATCACCTATAGTGGCGCTGACCAAGAAGAATGCTAATCCGAAGCTCTGGCCGCCGTCGGCAGAAGAAGCCTTTTCTAAGTTAAAGTCGTCCTTTGCCTCTGCACTCGTACTCTCCCGGCCAGATACGACGCCTCCTCGGTGGGGTTCCGGGGCTGTACTTACTCAAAAAGGTGCAAAAGGCAAGACCCTCACATGCGTTCTTTTTTCCAAAACCTTCTCTGCCACAGAAAGGAACTACTCCATTGGTGACTGGGAATTACTGGTAATCAAGCTGGCTTTGGAAGAATGGCGCTATCTCTTGGAGGGAGCTCGTCACCCAGTCAATATCTATACTGATCATAAAAACCTGCTATATCTCCAGACAGCCCAACGTCTAAACCCGCGCCCAGCTCGATGGACCCTCTTCTTCTCCCGGTTCAATTTTCTAATTCATTTCCGCCCTGCGGAAAAAAAATGTCAAGGCCGACGCCCTCTACCATGCCTCTGACGTGATTGGGGACGAAACCGCTCCACGACACATTATCCCTCTTGAACAGCTTATCTCTGCTGCACCCGGAGACCTGCAACGAATTCCTCCCGGCAAGACATACGTTCGTCCGGCTCTACAGAAGATATTGTCGTGGGGTCATTGCTCTCTTGTGGCTGGGCACCCACAGGGGTGCAGAAGTCTTGCTCCCTCATCTCCCGGTTTTATTGGTGGCCCGGTTCCTGACCAAGATGTTCGTGAGTTCGTGGAATCTTGCGCCACCTGTGCCCGTAACAAGTCACCTCTTCTCAAGCCGGCAGGTCTGCTTCAGCCATTGCCGAATCCCAGCTGTCCTTGGACCCATGTAGCTATGGACTTTATCTCCCTCCTTCCGCTAGTAATACCGTTATCTGGGTGGTTACGGATCGGTTCTCCAAAATGTCTCACTTTATCCCTCTGCCAGGCCTATCCTCTGCTCCTCATCTTGCCAGTCTGTTTTTTCAACACATCTTCCGGCTGCATGGGCTTCCCCAGCACATTGTTTCAGATTGGGGGGTCCAATTTATTTCTAGGTTCTGGCGCTCCCTATGTGCCCAACTCCAAGTGAAGCTGGATTTCTCTTCGGCCTACCATCCTCATTCTAATGGGCAAGTGGAGAGGGTTAATCAGACTCTGGGCTGCTACCTGCACCACTTCGTCTCTGCACGTCAGGACAATTGGTCTAGTTTGTTACCCTGGGCAGAGTTTTCCTACAACTCTTTAAGCTCAGAATCTGCCGGTGCCACTCCCTTCTTCATTGTCTACGGACGACATCCACGCCCACCCTTCCCTCTCTGGGTGCCCTCCGAGGTCCCAGCCGTGGACGGGTTGGTCCAGGGCCGAACGTCCATCTGGGAACAGACACGCCAATCTCTACTCCGGGCTTCCGCTCGTACTAAGATACAGTACAAGCTGACAGGAGACGAAGACCTTCTCCAATTTTCTCTCCAGGTGACAAAGTGTGGTTGTCGGCTTCGTATATCTGTCTCAAGGTCCCCAGCTATAAGCTTGGTCCCTGTTTCTTGGGATCGTTCGAGGTGCTGAAACGCATAAACCCAGTGGCAAATAAGCTCCGCTTTCCCCCCACTATGCGGGTCCCGAACTCCTTCCATGTCTCTCTTCTGAAACCGGTCATCTTGAATCGTTTCTCCCAGGAGGTTGCTCCCCCTGCTCCTGTGGCCAACGCCACCAAAGTCTTTACTGTAAAGGAGATTCTGGATATGAAGACCGTCAGAGGGAAGCTGTTTTTCCTCATTGACTGGAAGGGGTTCGGGCCTGAAGAGAGGTCCTGGGAACCAGAAGACAATATTCTAGATCGTGATATTATTCAGAGACTCCTTCAGGCCAGATAGAGGGGTAGGGTACTGTAAAAGGTGCCCCTGCGACCCTCATCCCAGGTCACAGGTGCACCTGTGCCCCTCCGGTGAGCGGCGCCGCGATCCGCATGTCGGGCAGCGGTTGCGCTCGCTCAGCCAGCCAGGTCCCTGCTTATTTACCCGGCCACGCTACTGCCGAAGCTCCTGTCTCCTAGTGTGCGCGTCAACACCTCCTAGGGCATGCGCGCGTCGGCTCTGTTAAATTTAAAGGGCCAGCGCACCGGTAATTGGGTATTGCCGGTCGCTGCCCCTATTTAAGCCTGCCCCTTCCTGACATAGTTGCCTGATCTTTAGTGCCTTACCGCCTACTGAGAAAGCGTTCCTTGAGTCTTGTCCTGTTTACCGTGTACCGTACCGTTAGCCTCCATCCCTCGACCACGAACCTTTGCCGTCTGTCCTGACCTTACCCCCTGTCCCCGACTACAAGTCTGCCTTACGATTATATATATATAATGTATAATGTCCCCTGTATGTAGTCACATATATGTCCCCTCTAGTAATTATAGATAGAGATAACCCACCCTGTAGTATTTATAGATAGAGATATGCCCCCTGCAGTAATTATAGAGATATGTCCCCTGCAGTAATTATAGATAGATATATGCCCACTTTAGTAATTATAGATTGAGATAGGCCCCCTGTAGTAATTATAGATAGCGATATGCCCCCTGTAGTAATTATAGAATAAGTTAGGCCCCCTGTAGTAATTATAGATAGCGATATGCCCCCTGTAGTAATTATAGAATAAGTTAGGCCCCCTGTAGTAATTATACAGAGATATATCCCCCCTGTAGTAATTATAGAGATATGCCCCCTGCTGTCATTAGAGATAGGCCCCCCTGTAGTAATTATAGATAGAGATATGCCCCCTGCAGTAATTATAGATAGATATATGCCCCCTGTAGTAATTACAGATTGAGATAGGCCCCCCTGTAGTAATTATACATAGAGATAGGCCCATGTAGTGATTATAGATAGAGATATATTCCCCCTGTAGTAATTATTGATAGAGATAAGACCCCCTGAAGTAATTATAGATAAAGATATGCTCCCTACAGTAATTATAGATAGAGATAGGACCCCCGGTAGTAATTATTGATAGATATATGCCCCCTGCAGTAATTATAGATAGAGATACGCACCCCTGTAGTAATTATATATAGAGATATGCCCCCTGTAGTAATTATAGATACAGCATACATGCCAACTCTCCCGCTTTTGGCGGGGGGGTCCCGCTAATGGGCCCCCCCCCACCATCCCGGCAGAGTTGGCGAACCTCCCGCCGCCAGCAGGTTGCGTGGGTTCTTTAAATGACCGCGGCAACAGAGTAGCGCTGGTGCACTACTCTGGCGCCGCCGGGCCGCTCCTACAGGCGGGTGAAACGGCCGCAGCGGCCGCTCACCTGCCAGGAGACTCTCACTGTGCAGTGAGAAGGCATTAGGGATCGTTCCCCTCCTCCCTTCTCCCACTGTATGTACAGCGCCGGTGTGCGCTGTACATACACATCAGCGTCGCAGGGGGTGTGACGCGCCGCTGCGCTCACTCCCCCTGCGACGCTGAGGAGATCGGCCGGGAGGTGTCCAGAGCTGCAGGGAGCCTGGTGAGGTAAGTGACTTTTATTATTTTATTTTTATTAGCTATAGTGGGGCTCTACCTGGCTAACAAAGGGGGGCATCTACCTGACTAAAAAGGGGGCAACTACCTGACTAACAGAGGGGGCAACTACCTGGCTAACGAGGGGGTCATCTACCTGGCTAACAGAGGGGGGCATCTACCTGGCTAACAGAGGGGGGCATATACCTGGCTAACAGAGGTGGCAACTACCTGGCTAACAGAGGTGGGAATCTCCTGGCTAACAGAGGGGGGCATCTACCTGGCTAACAGAGGGGGGCATCTACCTGGCTAACAGAGGTGGCAACTACCTGGCTAACAAAGGGGGGCATCTACCTGGCTAACAAATGGGGGCATCTACCTGGCTAACAAAGGGGCAAAACTACCTGGCTACCAAAGGGGGCATCTACCTGGCTAACAAATGGGGGCATCTCCCTGGCTACAAAAGGGGCAACTACCTGGCTAACAAATGGGGGCAACTACCTGACTACAAAGGGGCAACTACCTGGCTAACAAATGGGGCAACTACCTGGCTAACAAATGGGGGCATTACCTGGCTAACAAAGGGGGCAACTACCTGGCTAACAAATGGGGACATCTAACTGGGTACAAAGGGGGCAACTACCTGGTTAACAAATGGGGGCATCTACCTGACTACAAAGGGGGCAACTCCCTGGCCAACAAATGGGGGCATCTACCTGACTACAAAGGGGACAACTACCTGGCTAACAAAGGGGGCATATACCTGGCTAACAAAGTGGGCATCTGCCTGACTAACAAATGGAGGCATCTACCTGGCTACAAAGGGGGCTTCTACCTGGCTAACAAATGGGGGCATCTACCTGACTACAAAGGGGGCAACTACCTGGCTAACAAATGGGGGCATCTACCTGGCTAACAAAGGGGGCATCTACCTGGCTAACAAAGGGGGCAACTACCTGGCTACAGAGGGTGCTCTACCTGGTTACAAGGGGGCATCTACTTGGCTACAAGAGGGCATCTACTTGGCTACAAGGGGGCATCTACCTGCCTGTAAGGGGCACTACCTGGTTATGGGGGGGCTACTACCTGGCTATAAGGGCATCTACCTGGCTTTCTTTCAAAGCCGTTATGCAGTTAGGTGGAGTGGGTGTGGCTTTTTAAAGGGGCGTGGTACACCAACAAGATGGGCGTGTCCATGCAATTTTTTTGCCGCAGTGCGCTACGTGCGCCGCACTCTTCGATCTCCTGCTTTTCCACTTTCAAAAGTTGGCAACTGTGAGATAGAGATAGGCCCCCTGTAGTAATTATAGATGGAGAGAGGTCCCCTGCATTAATTACAGATAGAGATATGTCAACTACAGTAATAGATAGATAGATAGATAGATAGATAGATAGATAGATAGATAGATAGATAGATAGATAGATAGATAGATAGATAGATAGATAGATAGATAGATAGATATGCCTCCTGCAGTAATAATTGAGATATGTCCCCTGCAGTAATAATAGAGACATGCACCCTCTAGTAATTATAGATTGAGATAGGCCCCCTGTAGTAATTACATATAGAGATAGGCCCCCTGTAGTAATTATAGATAGAGATACGCCCCATGCAGTCATTATAGAGATAGGCCCCCCGTAGTAATTACAGATAGCGATAAGCCCCCTGTAGTAATTATAGATAGAGATATGACCCCTGTAGTAATTATAGATAGAGATATAACCCCCTGTAGTAATTATAGAGATATGCCGCCTACAGTAATAATAGATAGAGATAGGCCCCCTACAGTAATTATAGATGGAGGTAGGCCCCCTGCAGTAATCGTAGATAGATATGTCAAGTACAGTAATTATAGAAAGAGATATGCCCTGTGTAGTAATTATAGATAGAGATATGCCCCCTGTAAGTAAATAGCTGTGC
Source organism: Phyllomedusa bahiana (assembly GCA_025379985.1). Classification (NCBI taxonomy): domain Eukaryota; kingdom Metazoa; phylum Chordata; class Amphibia; order Anura; family Hylidae; genus Phyllomedusa; species Phyllomedusa bahiana. The sequence goes on from JAODAL010007400.1 coordinate 30,654, forward strand.
TAATAAAAAAAAAAAGAAAGTTACTCACCTTTTCCCGATGCACTGCAGAGCTGCTGCCTCCGGGAGGCGGCATCTGGCGAGACCTAGCGGCACAGGGGGTGTGACGACACTGCTGCATCACACTTCCTGTGCCGCTGATGTATAGATACGGCGCTCAGTGAGCGCCGTATCTACAACGATAGGGAAAGCAGGGTCGGTAATGAACCACCCCTTCTTTCTCACTGGCGAAGCAGCTGCACGCTATGTTTGTGAGTAGACGCTGACCGGCCAAACTAAAGTCAATGGGCAGTCGGCATCATTTGGAGCCAGGGCTACAGACTGGCAGAGGATGCTCCATGGCCCAGTGCCAGTCCACGGCCCAGCGGTTGGGGACCCCTGTTCTAGGAGGTACTGTAGCACCTCAGCAGGTAATACTATGTTAATATTCCTTTGTTTATACAGTAAAATGAAGTTGACATGACATGAATATGTCATTGTTGTATATATTATGCATCCCCATTATTACTATAGGGGTCTTAATTGCACAATAACTTTTTCTGTGCCTATTTTCGGTCTATTTTGTACACTGAGATGTTGATGCCTTCCATTTTTACACCATATTATGCTTATGGTTTATGATCTTTTGCATTTTTAATTAAACAATTTTTCTACTGAAACTTTTTTATTTTAACTGTCTAAATGAGCTACCTTGTCCACTCTCATTTACTGTTGTTTATGCATGTATAATGAGATATGCATTAGAAAAGTATTTATGTTTTCATAACTCACAAAAAATAGAGCTTATGTGCTGATCCTTAGGCAGGTCAGAAAACAATTCCTAATGGGATCCAGAGAAGCCACAATTCCATATGGGAGTGCTCAAAAGGTGCAAAGTACTAATAGGCATACTACTCACACACATTATATGCATGAGGGGAGTGGATACCTTAATATCAAACCAGCACAAATATTTTATTTTTTATATAGGACGTCAATCATATGGTTATGTATACTGCACCATGCTGACGTAATAGCTTATTGGTGACGCACCTACTTTTTCGATTGGGCAGTCTGCCCAGCACCTTCAAAGTGCGCACCACTCTTTTAAGGGGGAAGGGGTTGCATGAGATTACCTTTGCACATATATAGGCTTCTACGGGATGTCAGTCTTATATCACTTGTAGTGCATTAAATTATTGACGTCCTACACTTCCCAACATCAAAAGGACAGACTGCATGCTGAAAAAATATCCAAAAAGAGTTATTAGCTAATATTTTGGCCAAAATATGCAAACTACGCATGTCATGCGAGACCCTACACTAACATCAAATGCCCAAACATACCCAATTATACCCAGCCTCCTCAAGCAGGCTAGCACCAAAACAACACTGCTGTTTCTAAGGTCTTTAAAGATATATGCCCCTAAACAAATAAAACTTTTTAAATCAATACAAATATATGAACAAATAACTATAAAACAATTTTTTTGTGTATGATACCATCAAGTAATAGTCGTACACTTACCAAATAATACCACTATACAAGGAATTAATATTATCACTATACTGCTATTGAACATAAGACAATATACCAAGGATAATATTACCAATAATACCACTGTAATACCACAGAATATCACCACACCTTGATCCCACATCACCACCACAAAGTGAGTAAATAATACAAACATGCTAGTACTGAATTTCAACTATTTGTCATGAGTGGCACTGTAACCCACACGTGGGGATGCGGGCACACCTGTGTCACCTCGGCTGTGTCCCTACAGAGTACGAATGGCGCCATGTCCCACACGTCAGGCTGTGGGTGCAATGGTGCTTCTGCTTCTTTGTTTACTCCATACTTACCTCTTTGCGCTCTTGCTACCCTGTGCTTCTCTGCCTGCTGGCACGTGTGTTCCCGCTCTCTGGGGTGCGCGGGCTGGCTCAGTGAGATTTAAAGGGTATGTGTGCCGGTAATTGGCTAATTGCTGAGTACTGACCCTATATTCTCTGGACACTTCCTGCATTTCCTTCCAGATCTAATGTACCTTGTGCCTTAGCGAAAGCATTCCATAGGGTTCCTGTCTTGCTGTGTATTAGATCCTTGCCTCTGTACACTGACCACAGTTGCCTGCTGCCTGCCTTGTCCTTTCTGCCTTTCCCTGACTACGAGTTTGCCTGCCGATTTTGTACCACGCTGTACCTCTGCTGGGTTTCTCACGCCACACGAGTCCGATCTGTGGGCTCTGGTGAATGCCAGAAGGCACTTTAGACTCTGCTCCCCAATGTGGTTTAAACCACTGCTTGCATGTTCCAGAAGATTCACATCCAAGCCATCCTTACAGTTAGATATGGCCATGGATTGCTGCAGGGCGCCCCTGTCTGACATCTGGGATGTCACGATGGCCGTTACAAGACAGAGCTAACAGATAGATCAATTGGCTGCCATGATGAATCAGCTCACAGCCCAGCTACCTGCTGCCCCACTTTCAGAACCACTAGCGGCAAGTCCATTGCCAGTTGTTCCTGTTGCATCATTTGGCCCCAAGCTACATGTGCCTTTGTCACCAAGGTTCGATGGGCACCTTCAAGCCTACAGGGGGGTTCATCAGCTAGTGTACCATACACATAGAGTTAATGGCGCACCAGTTCACCACTGAGAAAGCAAAAGTGGCATTTGTAGTCAGTCTTCTGTCAGCCTTCTGACAGCCTTGGCCTTTGCCACATCCCTCTGGGACTGGGGGATTCAGTGACTGCCAACATTCAAGTCTTCCTGGAGTCATTCTGCAATGTGTTTGAGGAACCAGGACATGCGTCTTCCACTGCGGCTTCTCTGCTCTACAGTACAAAATGCAATACAATTCCACACTATCTCCTCAGAGCTGTCATGGAACAAAAAGGCTCTCATAGCCATATCCTTGTATAAGCTAATCCATCTGGCCACCTGTGTAGATATCTGGTTCGCTGAGAGATATCGGCTTTCACTCTCCTGCCGGGTCTGTCCTCTCCTTACCAGAAATATGCAGATGTCTTCTGTGAGAAACAGGCAATGACCCTTCCATCACATCGAGCCTAAGACTGTACAATAAACCTCCTGTCTTGGACTATCCCACCTAGGAGCAGGGTCTACACTTGGCCCATACCTGAGACACAGACCACGGCGGCCTATAAAAAAGAAAACCTTCTGAAAGAGTTCATCCACAAGTCCTCCTCTCCAGCCGGGCTGAGATCTTCTTTGTGGAAAAAAAGGATTGTTCGCTTCGCCTCTGCATCGACTATTATGGTCTCAATAAGGTAACCGTTAAGAACCTGTGCCTGTTGCCACGGATCTCCCAGCTCTTTGACCATCTTTATGGAGCCAGAGTCTTTACTAAACTTGACTTGTCAAGGACTTTGTTCTGTCTTGTACCACTTGTGCCCACAACAAGACTTCCCATCTCCAACCTGCAGGCATTTTGCAGCCTTTGCCCACTCTAGATTGACCTTAGATCCATATAGCCATGGATTTCATTACTGATCTATAATCCTTCCGAACAATACCGTAATTTTTGTGGTCATGGACCATTTCTCGGAAATGTCCCACTTCGTGCCACTGCCTGTTCTACCCTGGGCTCCTCAACCTTCCACTTCTTTCAGCATATATTCTGCATGGACTTCCCCTGCATATTGTCTCAGACTGGGGAGTCTAATTCCTATCTAAGTTCTGGCATGCGCTCTGTTTTCGTTTTCAGATTAAGTTGGACTTCTCTTCAGATTACCATCCCCAAACCAATGGCCAAGTAGAAAGGGTGAATCAAGTTCTGGGAAACTACTTGCGTGATTTTGTCTCAGCATGCCAAGACAAGTGGTCCAACCTTCTACCTTACTCACAAACAAAGATAGGATACAGCTCACCGGCAGTACTCCACCCCCAGATGCAGCGCGGACAGATCCGAAATAGATCCAAGTTATCCAATAAACAAAAAGAAAAAATCTCCAGCTCAATCCAGGTAGTGAAAAATAGTTAAAATCTCTTTTATTTCAGGAACATCTAAAAAGCACATAACAGAGCTTGATGCCGTGGTAACACGCTAACGCGTTTCGGAAGAAAGATCCTTAATCATAGCGTATCAAAATAATGGTAACAGTGACTTATATAGGGTAACATAATCACAGAGAAAAACAGGAAACGGGGAGTTAACCCTAAAAATTACCAAAGCAGTTTAACCCTAGCATTACCAAAGCTAATTAAAATCCAACAATAAAAACACACGATATTTATCTAACGGCAATCAATATTGATATAATAAATCATGTCTCTTATTAAGACCCTGGGGATAACGTGATCCTAACTGGTAGATCCACCATGCCTCTCTATTCAACAACATTTTGCGATAATCCCCTCCTCTGACGGGTCTTCGGCAGAATTCTCATACAACCATCTGAATTCCGACTCTGCCAATGCCTCACCCTTCTATATTGTATTTGGTCAACACCCTCTTCCCCCCCTTCCCACCATGCATGCCCAAATCCCAGACATCATGACAATTTGGCAAAAGACCATACAAGCCTTACTACAAGCATCTACCCCCTCTTCAAACTGGGTCCACAATTCCTGGGTCCATTTGAGGTCATCCAATGCATCAACCCAGTGGCCTTCAGGCTTCACCTGCCTCCATCCTGAAATCCTTCCATGTCTTTCTCCTCAAGCCAGTGATCCTCAACCACTTCTCGATCTCCTGATGCTGACTCTATTGATATCTTTGAATTAAAGGAAATTCTGGCCAGAGGAAGCGGTACTATGTTATTGACTGGAAGGGGTTTGGGCCAGAAAAGAGGTCCTGGGAACCGGAGTCCAATATTTCTTGATCGGGACCTAGTTTGGAAGTTTCAGGAAAAAAAGAGGGGAAGGCCCAATGTGGGAGGGACTGTCATGAGTGGCACTACAACCCGCATGTCAGGACATGGGCATACTTTTGTTCCCTCGGCTGTGTCCCTGCAGGGTACGCGTGGTGTAATTTCCCGCACTGTGGGCCGCAGGCGAAGTCATGCTTCTGCTCCCTTGTATGCTCCATACTTACCTCTCCACACTTCTGCTTCCCTGCTCATTTCTGCCTGCCAGCAAACACATTCCTGCTCCCTAGGATGCATGCGCTCAGTTAGATTTAAAAGGCATGTGCACAGGTAGTTGGCTAATTGCTGGGTGCTGACCCTATATCCTCTGGCCACTTCCTGCACTCCCTGCCAGATCTATTGTGCCTCATGCCTTAGTGAAAGTGTTTCATAGAGTTCCTGTCTTGATGCGTATTAAAACCTTGTATCCATTCACTGACCATGTTTTCCTGCTGCATGCTAGTTCCTGACTATGATTTTGCCTGCTGATTTTGTACCACACTGCAACCCCGCCTGCCACCGCAAGCAAGTCACGTCAGGGTTAGAGACCTGGGTGTTTTACCACCACATGAGTTTGACCTGCCTTGCAGCGGGCTCTGGTGAAAACCAGGGGGCACTTTAGACTCCAATCCCTGATGTGGCTTACACCCCCGCTTGCGGTAGTCCTGAGGATCCACATTCCAGTCGTCCTTACACCATTACACTAAGATCAATATTACGTAAAAACTGTGATCATATAGTGGTAGAAGTGATTAGCGTACAGTTACATCCATTGAGTCTCAGGTGATGTCTTCTCTGATTGCAGTTGTTGACTTTCTCTTTTCTCAATACATCATAGACTCACTTCTTAAAGCCACAACTTATCTCTGCAGCATTTTGCACACAGAATCTTGTGCTCCTCACTTTTCCAGCATCCCATCTACAGGGAGCATGATGCACTGAGATCATCACACACTTCTACGCTGCTCTCAACTGCTCATTGTCACGGGTGCCTCCGCTCCTCGGCCCGCGGGCCGCGGGCGCACCCGTGTCTGCCCTCCCGGGTGTGTGCCGGGTCCGGGGCGCGACGCTGGCCGCGGGACGAGCGGCGGTCCCGCAGCACGCAGGGACTCACCTGACCTCGTTCCTGTCCCGTCCGCGCCCTCTGCCGGCCGAGGCGCGCGTGCCCGTTCTCTAAGGCGCGCGCGCGCTCGGTCTCGGAGATTTAAAGGGCCAGCGTCCCGTTAATTGGCTAATTGCCAGATCCCTCCTCTATTTAAGGTTACGCTCCCTGTCACTCCCTGCTGGATCAATGTTGCCTCGTGCCTTAGCTAAAGCATTCCCTAAGTATATTCTCGCCTTACCGTGTACCAGACCTCTTGCTACGTTTCTCGACTCCGAACCTCTGCCGCCAGCCCTGACCTTCCTGCCTGTCCACGACCACGAACCTTTGCCGCCTGCCCTGACCTCCTGCCTGCCACGACTACGATTCTTGGACTACGACTCTGTACCACGCTGCACCTCGGCTGCCACCGCAAACAAGTCACGTCAGGGGGGACGACCTGGTAGCCTCCCGCCGCAGCAAGTCCATTCCGCTTTGCGGCGGGCTCTGGTGAAAACCGGGGGCTACTTAGATTCCATTCCCTGGCGTGGCTTAACTACCATCGCTTGCGGTGGTCCAGCGGATCCACTACTCAGCCGTCACAGTTAGATCGAGCCATGGATCCCGCCAAGGTGCCCCTGCCAAGCGTCTCAGATCTCACGTCCATTGTCGCCCAACTGTCGCAGCAGGTATCGCAACAAGCTCAGCAACTGGGACAGCTGTCCGCCATGATGCGCCAACTACTGGCGTCCCAGCAGCAGCAACCTGTCTCTGCGCCGGTGTCTTCTTCTATCCCGACCGTCTCACTGGCAACCGTGGGTCCGAAGCTTTGCCTTCCACTGCCTTCCAAGTTTGATGGGGACTCGAAGCTCTGTAGAGGTTTCGTCACGCAGTGCTCCATGCACGTGGAGTTGATGGCTGACCAGTTTCCCACTGAAAGGTCAAAGGTGGCGTTCGTGGTGAGTCTGCTTTCTGGGAAGGTCCTAGCCTGGGAGACGCCTCTTTGGGACCAGAATGACCCTGTGACCGCAGATCTACAGGCCTTCCTCACTGAATTCCGCAGCGTTTTCGAGGAGCCTGCGTGAGCATCTTCCGCGGAGACGGCGCTACTAAATCTACGCCAAGGGGACTCCTCTGTAGGGGATTATGCGGTTCAATTCCGCACCCTAGCCTCCGAGCTGACCTGGAATGACGCCGCTCTCTGTGCCACATTTAAGAAGGGTCTGTCAAGCAGAGTAAAGGACGCCCTCGCAGCCAGAGATCTCCCACCATCGTTGAGTGAGCTCATCCATCTAGCCACTCGCATAGACGTGCGTTTTGCGGAGAGACAGCAGGAGCTCCGTCAGGAACGGGACTTGGCACGACCCCGCCGTTTATCTTGTCTGGCTCCAATATTTCAGAGATCTCTGCTGCCTCCTACACAGTCGTCCACTGAAGAACCCATGCAGGTGGACCGGGCTCACTTGTCGGAGTCGGAACTGTCCCGTCGCAGGCTGGAGAATCTCTGCCTCTACTGCGCCAGTCCGGACCATTTTCGCAGGAGTTGTCCGCAGCATCCTCAGCGGCCGGGAAACGTTCGCACCTAGGGGCTGTAGGAGAGGCGTCCCTAGGTGCTCAGCACTCCTCTCCATGACTGTTGTTGCCAGTGGAGGTAACCACGGAAGCGGGTCTATCTCTACGGGCCTCTGCCTTCCTGGACTCGGGCTCCGCCGGGAACTTTATTCATGCCGCCCTGGTGTCACGCTACTGCTTGCCGGTGACCCGTCTGGAAAAGCCGTTGTTTATCTCTTCCGTCAGTGGGGAGCTCCTCAGCGACTCCATTCAGTTTATCACCAGGCCAGTGACCCTCCGTTTTGGGGTCCTGCACACAGAGAAAATCTCCTTCCACGTTCTGCCTCGCGCTTCTTCGGCGATCCTGTTGGGGCTACCCTGGTTGCAACGCCATGCCCCTACGCTTGACTGGAAGACAGGCGAAGTCCTTCGTTGGGGTTCGGAGTGCCAGGAACTTTGTTTGGTGGCACCACGCCCGGTGTCCATCTCTCCTCCCCAGTCGTCCGTCAGGTTTCTACAGGGTCTGCCAGCGGGGTACCAGGATTTTGGAGATGTGTTCTCGGAGAAACAGGCTGAGAAGTTATCTCCTCATCGGCCGTATGACCGTCCCATAGACCTCCTTCCCAGGACCAGCCCCCCCACGGGGTAGGGTCTATCCTCTCTCTGTGCCCGAGACCCAGGCCATGTCGGCCTACATACCGGAGAATTTGTCAAAAGGATTCATACGCAAATCCTCCTCGCCTGCCGGAGCCGGTTTCTTCTTCGTCCAGAAAAAAGACGGTTAGCTTCGCCCGTGCATTGATTACAGAGGGCTAAACAAGATCACGGTGAAGAATCGCTACCCTCTACCCCTGATATCTGAGCTCTTCGACCGTCTACGTGGAGCCAGGGTCTTCACCAAATTAGATCTCCGTGGAGCCTACCACCTCATCAGAATTCGTGAGGGGGATGTGTGGAAAACGGCATTCAACCCCCGGGACGGGCTTTTCGAATATCTCGTGATGCCTTTTGGGCTGTGCAACGCCCCAGCTGTTTTCCAGGAGTTTGTCAATGACGTTTTTTCGGGACTTGCTGTACACCTGCGTCATGTATACTTGTACGATTTTTTGATTTTTTCTCCTGACCTACAGACCCACCAGAGACAATTTACCCCGGGCCCCCTAGGGCGCTGCGGGAAAAACCAAATTGTTTTCCAATTTGGGAAAAAGGGTCCCTTCCACCGGGCCCCCTTTCCTTTTCCCTGGGGGTACTAGTTTTCTGATCGGGGTTTTCCCGATGGACCCTGGGGAAAACTCTTTTGCGATCAGCATTTGGGGCGACTAAAGATGGGCGAATTTCTAAAAAATTCGTTTTCGGTCACTTGGGCCAAAATTTTCCGAAAAAAATTAAATTCGGTCCCGAATGACTTTGGCATGAATCTTTGTTAAAAAGCAGCTTTTTCCCAGGCTCAAGAGCCGGGCAGGGTGCTGTGGGAATTTTTGTGCCTTTGTTAAATATGCTGATGGAGCTTGGTTTGGTCTTATACAATGTTTGTTTTAGTTTTTGACACGCGGATGATGGGGGCCCGCTCTTAGAATCGCTTCACTAAAAAATTCCCCTGGGCATTAAGAGTGCAAAATGCCCCAAAAAACTCAAGCGGGAATTTTACCCCGGGAAAAAAGGTATGCCAGGGGAAAGCTGGAAAAAAAAAAGGGCTAGAGTTTCGGGTTTGGAAAACATTAGTGAAAAGATTTGTGGAGGGTGACGGCGGCAGCCACGCAGATGAGGTAGGCGTGGCACAATGACACAGTGGGGAGGACATGGTCCCAGCCACAGCGCAGCTTTTGGAGGTCAGACAGGGGGCACAATGAAACAGTGGGATGTCATGGCAACAGCAACAGCAGCAGCAGCATGAGGTCGGGGCAGTGGCACAATGACATTCTGGAGGGGGCCCAAAAACCCGGGGAAAACCCACAGAGTGGCAAAATTTAAATAAAGAGCGGAGGTCCGGGGGGGCAGAGTATGAGGTCAGGCAGTGGCCCAATGACATTCTGGAGGGGGGCCCAAAACAGTATTAGGCCCCCAGAGTGGCACATGATACAGTTTTTGGAGGTCACGACAGGCAGCGGGAATGAGATAAAGGCCCGGGTGGCACAATGACATTCTGGAGGGGGGGAAAAAACTTTTTTAGGCCACAGAGGGGCCCACAATCACCCAGTGTGGAGGTCACGGCGGCAGCATTTATTAAAAGATCGGCAGTGGCACAATGAATTTGGAGGCGGTTTAAACAGTTTTGGGGCCCAACAGAGTGGCCCCAGGGATACATTTGTGGGGGGTAAAGGACAGCAGCACCCATGAGTTTCAGGAAAGTGGCAAAATTGACATTCGGGGAGGTGGCAAAACGGGGGGGGAAGCCAGAGGGGGGAACAAGGGACTGAGAGCGGGGGTCACGGCGGCAGCGCTTTGGGGTCAGGCAGTGGCCAAAAAACAGTGTGGAGGCCCCAGGGCCCGCAGCAAAGAAAGCAGTTTGAGGTCGGGACAGTGGCAAATGACACAGGTGGATGTCAGGGGAAACAGCAACAGCAGCAGTAGTAAAGGTAAAAGAGGGGCAAAATGACGAGTGTTGGGGTTTGGGTGGCAATACCAGTCCCTGGTAAAGTTTGGTGGTAGGCGGGATGGAAAAAACTGTCAGCAGATGTGTGGCATAGGGGGGGTGGCGGCATAGAATAGTGGTGGGAGGTGTTTAAACCCCGGGCGGGACCCCTTTAAGGCTTGGTGTGGGGAAAAAATCCTGGCCGAATCCACGCCGTTCTTTCTTGACAAAGGTCAGTCGTTTTTCCACATTTCCCGTGGAAAAGCGGGTTCCCCCTTTGGGGGGGTAACGATGGACCCCGCCGCACTGAACCCCCGGCTCTGTTTGGCCAAAACTACGGGCCGGGCAGGAAGTTCTCCACTGCAAACCGGCAAGTTGCGGCAACACACCCAGTTTGGCCCCCCAAAAGAGCCCAGCGGATCTTCAACTGAGGGGGGGCAGAGTGCTGTCCAAGTAGGCCCAAAAAAACCCTGTTGGTTCGGGGGATTGGCCCCCAGTTCCTTTGTGCTGTGTCCCTTGGGTGATGCCCTCCTCACTGGGGCGGGGAAGGAAGTCTCTCATTGACTCCAGATTAGGTTATACTGATGGACCCGGGTTTAATGTTCCCTACCCCCCCCCCCCCTTTCCCCCCAGAAAGCCGCGGGCAGTTTTAGTACGTGGCGCTGAGGAACCCCCGGGGTCAGCCCCCTGTCAGGGAAGGGGAGGGAATTCCCGCACATAGGCGCAGCCAACTGATTACGGGAGGATTTCCCCTATAGTATTTGATTTTGGGTTTTCCCTCTCAATAGCTGGGAAAAAGGTCCCATTTTGGCCCGGGGTTAGGGGGAAAGGGTTCCAATAGGGGGGAAAGAAGGAAAAAAAAAGTCACCCCTTCTGCCGGTGTGACTATTGGCTGCCCCCCACTAGCCAGGAAAAATAACCCTTGTGGGGGCCCATCTGCACAAGGGGACCCCGAGGGGCCCCCTTTTTTCCTTTTTAAACTTTTTTACTCCCAGGGGTGTTTTGGGGTTTCTTTGGGCCTCGCTTCCTCATCCCCACCAATCTCCCCAGCTGCTCCTGCTCCTCCTCTTTTGTACCGGGGGTAAAAAAATTCCACTTTTTTTCCACCGGGACAATGCTTTGCCCCCAATTTGTCCCCCTCCCCCTCCCCCATTTCAGCCCCCAGGGATCATGTGGCCACGGTTGTAGTCGCCACGTCCCAGCCCCTCCCCAAAACAGATTTTTCAGCATCTTTTCCCAGGACTTTGAAGCAGGGGGTAAATAAATTGTTTATTCACCCCGGTTAGTCCGGGGCGATAAAAAATTTAAGGGTCCCCTTTTCCTAAAGGGCCTAAAACAAAGGGAAAGGGTGTCACGCATGAGCTGCCATTGGCTGACATAAAAATTTCCCCACGGGGGAGAAATTCGGGTCTGCCGGGGATAAAAAAAAAAATCGTTAATGGCCTTTCTCTTTTCTACGGGTCGGTCCAACTGTGGGGGCAAAAATTTCCGGGGTGGAAAAAATCGCAATAGAGTGTGTTGGGGGGGGCCCTGTTCTGCCGCTGAAAACCGGGGAAAGGGTTTGTTCCTGGCTTTGTACGAATGGATAAAGTGCATGCCATTTTCCCCTGGCCTTTTCCCGAATGTTCTAAAGTTTGGGTTTGGAAGATTCAGGAACCTTTACAAACCCAGATTGAACACAGGGCCATGCGGGGGCGCCATGGCCCTTCCCTCCTCGTCGGGGCGGACACCATGTTCCCCCCCATTGCCCGCCCACCTTTTTTTCCGATTTGCAGTTGGCGCGGGGGGAAAGCCCCCCACATCGATTTTTTTGGGTGCATGACGCGGAGCAGTTCCCCCCCTGTGGGACTTGTTCCCCCGGAGGCAACCCAGGTGTAGGCTGCGTGACCCCTTGTGCACTACACAGGGGGTATGAGGGGAACAGTACTTGTGGGGGCTGAGAGGGTGGGGTTGGGGGGGAAGGAGGAGGAGGCGGACATTGGGCAGGTGCAGCATTTTTGGACAACGTGGGGAGGAAAGCGGATCTCCTGTCCAATTTGTTGGTGTTGCCTGGGCTGGAATCACTTTTCACCCAGGGGGGCCCTTTAAAGGACATGTATTTGGCCCTGACCGTGTTACAGCTCCAAGGGCCCGCGCTGGTGACCTTGGAACAAACCAAATAAGTCAAGGACTGACCCACCTTCTGTTCTACAAAATTTATGAAGTTTCTGGTTTCTGCCCTTTTTTGGGAAAAAAAATTTCGCTTGGAAAAACTCCATCTCGGCTCGGCAAAAAGCCATTTGTTCTCTGAACGGTGCAGAGTACACCATTTGGAAAGGGGGGGGTTGCCGTCCCCAAAAACTTGGACAGGAGCCGGGGCAGTGTGCACCTTAAAGGGTGGTTGGACCTTTTGTTGTCTCTTTGCAATCGGGCCCCGTGAACGACTGCTGGCCCCCCTGAGTAGCGAGGGCAAAAGGGCATCTGGAACCCGGGGATGATGTAAAAAAGGGAAAAAGCTCCCCCTTCTGCAGGGTGGTGGGGAAATCTTGACTGCTGCAAAAGGGATGCGTGCCCCGGGGCTTTCTGTTTGCTGTTGGGTGCGGGGGGGGCAGTGTGGACCCCCCATTGAGCCAGTTTTCTCCCAGGCCACCGGGGGGTTACGCTGCATGTGTTGGGGCAGTGCCGTTGGGGGCTAAAGTTAGCTCCCCGGCCCCGCTTCACTTTTTTGCCCCCAGATTCTACATATACCCCTATTCGGCTTACGGTGTTCCCTTTGCAAAGAACTTTCCACACCGGCCGGTATCGGATTTTAACGCCCCAAAGCTCCGCACTGAGTGAAATACTGCCGCCGTCTGCCTCGCTGAGCCCCTGTGCCCCCCTACTTTCTTGGACCCGCGAAGCGGGGGTTTTTTTACCCCCCTGGCCGCCCTTTTCCCGAAACCCCACACTGTTCTATCCTGCTGACTCACGGCCCCACGAAAACCCTTGCTGGCTGCGCTTTTGCCTGAAAGCGCAAAACTGACCCCCCCTTCTCCCCGACGTTTATGGGAAACCCTTGCTAACCTGGCTCCAAGTTTCGGTCGGGCCCACTCATCCCCTTATTTGTGTTTTTTTGTCATGCTGTCCTTTCACCCGTTTTGGTATGCCGAGGGGTGACCTTCACAAAATTTAACCCCCGCCACTTCCAAAATCTATTTCTTTGCCGCCCACTGCAAGAAGCAGGCTTTTTGGCCCCCTTTCTTCGCTGGGCCCAAATAGTGCTGATGCACTTCTCAAATTGTTTTATCCCCGCTATTTTGCGGGCTGAGCCCCGACCCCAAAAGTAGATCTCTGGCTTTAGGGAACCGGATGAGACAGAGGCAGGTGAGGACAGGTTTAGGGCCGCTGACCCGCTCCCGGGCCATGCCAATAATGGTTGTGTCTGAGGTTTTCCCCCCCGGGCTCCCTTTGGGTGGGGTTGTCAGAGGTTAACCCCGGGAGGAAGAGGAAAGACCTAGTCAACCAATCAAGAACCCCTTGGGGGTTTCTGAAAAACAACGGGCCCCTAGATGACAGCGGGGAGTTTGGGCCCCACCGAGTGGGCCCCCCGCTTTCGACGTCCCTTTCTGTTTCTGCGATGGGCCTGTTCCAGGAATGTTTGTGCCACTGCCAAATCGCAGGTTTCAGAGCCCGCCCCTTTCTATCTGACAAAACTGTTTTTTTCTAAAAAATACAGACACTGTTTGATGATGTATCTGTATATGATAAAAAATTCCCCCGTTTTTGATCCCAAATTTTAAACCGTTTTAAAAAGCTTGGGTAACCCCTTTGGGTATTTAAAATTTCGCCCCCACAAATGGCCAGGAAAAAATTTTCTTGTATTTTGTCGTTTTTAAAAAAACTTTTTTGTGTTTTACTAAATTTAAAAGACAAACAGGCTTAATTAACCCTTTTGGGCATGAATTTGGCTACAGGAAAAAAAGTATATATTTTGGCGTTTTTAAAAAGATGGTTTTTTTTTGTCAGCCCCCACAGCAAAACAACGTTAAATTTTAAACCCCTTTGGTTTTAAAAATTTCGCCAAAGAAATTTAGCCCCCCAAACTGGGAGCTTTGTTGCGTGTTTTCAATTTCGTGTTTTCTACGGCACACAACAAGAGATACAGTTGTAATTAAACCCTTTTCTTGGGGGAATTAGGCTACAGGAAAAAATTTTTATATTTGGGATTGAAAAGACGGTTTTTTTTGGGGTCAGCCCCCCAGCCAAAAAAAAGCTTAATTAACCCCCGGATGTAAATTGCGCCAAAGAAAATTTAAACCCCCCAAAATAGTAGCTTTGTAGCGTGTTACATTGGTGTTTTTTTTACGCCACACAAAAGAGAACAGTTGTAATTAACCCTTTTCTTTTGAATTAGGTACAGGAAAAAAATTTTTATATTTTGGTGTTTAAAAAAACGGGTTTTTTTTTGTCAGCACACAGCAAAACAACGGGGTTAATTAACCCCTGGATGTAAAAATTTCGCCAAAGAATTGAGCCCCACAAAATAGTTGCTTTGTTTGGTGTTTTTCCCAAATTTTGTGTTTTTACGCCCCACAACAAGAGGGTTTTGTTGTAATTTTAACCTTTTCTTGTGAATTAGGCTACAGGAAAATTTATATAATTTTTGGGGTTGAAAAAGGCGGTTTTTTTTTGTAGCACACCAGCAAAACAGCTTAATTAAAACCCTGGATTTTTAATTTTAAAATTTCGCCCAAAAAATTGAGCCGCACAAAATATAGCTTTTTGGTGTTACAATTGCTGTTTTTACGCCACACAACCAAAGAAAATTCAGTTTTTAAATTTCCCTTTTCTTGGGGAATTAGGCTACAGGGAAAAAAATTTTTATATTTTGGCGTTGAAAAAGACGGTTTCTTGGGGTCAAAACACCAGCAAAACAACGTTAATTAACCCCTTTGGGTGTAAAATTTCACCAAAGAATTGAGCCCCACAAAAAAGTTTGTTTTTTTAAACGGTTACAATTTCGTGTTTTTTACGGCAACAACAAAAAGATACAGTTGTAATTAACCTTTTTCTTGTTTTAATTTTGGTTCAGGAAAAAATTTTTTTATATTTTGGGTTTAAAAAACGGGTTTTTTTTTGTCAGCCACCCGCAAAAAAAACGCTTAATTAACCCCTGGTTTTTAAAAATTTCGCCCAAAAAAAATGAGCGCACAAAATAGTTTGTTTTTTTTAGCGTGTTATAAATTTCGTGGTTTTTTACGCCACACAACCCAAAAGATACAGTTGTAATTAAACCTTTTTCTTTGAATTAGGCTTTCAGGAAAAATTTTTTATTTTGGCGCTGAAAAAGACGGTTTCTTTTTGTTTTAGACAAACCCGCAAAAACAAGATTCCCCGGAAGTAAAGGAAAAAATTTTTGGGCCAAAAGGGAGCAGGGGGGGTTTTTTTGGTTTTTCTCCCCCCCACACAACAAAGAAATTAAGGGGGTTTTTAAAAATTAACCCCGGGGGGGGCTTGGGGAATTAGGCTACCAAAAGGAAAAAAGGGGTTTTATTTTTTGGGGTTGAAAAAGAGGTTTTTTTGGGGGGCAGGCCCCACCCGCAAAAACGCTTAATTAACCCCCGGGGGTAAAATTTCGCCAAAGAATTGAGCCCCCCCAAAATAGTAGCTTTGTAGCGTGTTTCCAAATTTCGTGTTTTTTACGCCACCAACAAAAAGATTTCAGTTTTTTTAAATTTAACCTTTTTCTTTTGAATTAGGAAGGAAAAAAAAATTTTATAAATTTGGATTGAAAAAAATGGTTTTTTTTGGGGTCAGCCCCACTAGGGAAAAAAAACGTTAATTAACCCCTTTGGGTGTAAATTGCGCCAAAGAATTTTAGCCCCCAAATAGTAGCTTTTGTAGCGTGTTTTCAATTGGTGTTTTTTAGCCACACAAAAAAAGATTCAGTTGTAATTAAAAATTTTTTGTGAAATTTGGCTACAGGAAAAAAAAAGTATATTTTTTTGGGGTTGAAAAAGACGGTTTTTTTGGGGTTTAGCCCCACCCGCAAAAAAACGGGTTTTTTTTAACCCCTGGATGTAAAAATTTCGCAATTGAAATTTGGGAGCCAAAAAAGAAGTGGGGAATTTTTATTGTAAAAACGCGGGTTTTTTTAAAAGAATACAACAGGGAATGGGGTTAGATCCCACTTGGATTTCAGATTTCCCCAAATTTCCCCAAAAAAAAATTTGAAAAAAGAAAATTTAAAAGGGAAAAGTCTCTGAGACAAGCTGAGACACCCCAAGAAATCGCTATATTAAAAAACAATTTCAAGTAAGTGATCACCCCGGCGCACCCTTTCCCCCGATCAGCCAGTTAAGGAGTGTGAGCTCCCCGGGGTTGCGCCCCGGGCTTATTTAGTTTTGGGGGACGTCACAGAATTTCCTTGCCCGGGCCTGTTGGCTTATTTTCTGCAATGTCATGCCCGGTATGCCCCTTTTTCCCCCCCGGAGTTTCTTTTTCCCCCCTGTAGGCCATGTGCTTGCAGCCTTTTATCAATCAAAAGACATTTCGTTCCCCCAAGTCCCCCAAAGTTCGACTTCTTCCCGAACGAGTTTTCCTAAACTCAAAAAACGAATTCATTCGTTAGAATCAATTCCCCCTTTTAGCTGGCCCTGTCGGTCCCGGGCGATTCACGTTTTTTTTGGATTCGCCAACTACTACGGCAGTTTTTTCCCCCACTTTTCTCGTTGGTGGCCCCCATCGTGGCTCTCCCAGGAAGAAGCTAATCAAAATTTTGGGCCCCCAATCTGGAGGAAGCGTCTGCCGACTAAAAGTCTGGTTTCCTCCGCACCTTTTTGGTCCGTCCGGACCCAGAGAGCCCCTTCAGCTTGAGGTAGTGCCTTTCCGTGGGGCAGGGGGGGTCTTGACCCAGAAGGGCCCCAAAAGGGAAAGCCTTTACATGCGGTTTTTTTTAAAAGACCTTTCTTCGGCAGAACAAAATTTATGCCATTGGAGATGGGAGTGTTGGGCCATAAAATTACCCCTAGGGAGGGGTGGATCTTTGGAGGGAACTCGACCCCTTTTTGAATCTTTACAGACCCCAAGAATTGCAATCCTGCAGCGGCTCAGCCCCTAAATCTCGAGGGGCCTGGTGGTTTTTTTTTTCTCGTTTTGATTTTAGATAACTTCCGTCCGGCCGAGAAAAAATGTCAAGGCGGATGCTCTCTCCCGTGCTTGCATTACGGGAGGAAAACCAGTATCTCAGCACCTTTGCCCCTAAACGATGGCCCAAGGGCTTTGTGGATCTCCGTGGTTTCCCTTTTGGGCGAACCTATGTGCCCCCCGCACTCAGGAAGAGAATTCGGGGGTTTGGGGGGCATAGCTTTTTTGGGGCCCGATACCCCGGGGTATGAAAATACTTGCCCTACGGACATATGGTGGCCAACTTGTCCAAGTGTCAAGGACTTTTTTCTTTCCTGTACCCTTGTGCCCGAAACAAGGTCCCACGCCATAGGCCCCGGTCTCTACCCCCTCTGCCTTTTCCCGGAGGCCCCATGGACAACTAGGCATGGACTTCATCACGGACCTTCCCCCTTCCTGGGGAACCCCGTCATCTGGGTGGTCCTAAACCGTTTTCAAAAATGCCCCCTTTTTTGTGCCCGTCCTGGCCCCCCTTCGCTCCCCAATTGGCAGGCTTTTTTCCCAGCACATTTTTCGCCTGCAGGTTTACCACCCCACATCGTCTTGACGAGGCGTCCAATTTGTCTCAAAAATTCGGGCGTGCCTTGGTTCCGGTTGAAAATCAAGCGGTTTTTTTCCTCGCTTCACCCCCGACAAAAGGGCAGGTGGAAGGGAAAACCAGATTTGGGGAGTTCTACGGCACTTCTGTCCGGACGTCAGGCAACTGGTCCGAATTGCTTTTTTTGGGGCCAGTTCTCTTAATTACCGGGACTCCGACTCAACTGGCCCCTTCCATTTTTGTGGTTACGGACGTCCCCCCGCCCCCCCCTCCCCCCGGCTTTGCCCGAGGTCCCCGCCGTGGACAAAAAGGTTCAGGTATCAGTGTCATTGGCGAGAGACCCCACAGCCTTATCCAGGCTTCAGCCCCCTGAAAACGCAAGCTGCAAGAGGAGAACCCTTCCCCCAAAATTTCCCCCCAGGGGGTAAAGTGTGGCTCTCTTCTAGAAATAGATCAAAACCCTAGCTTTAAACTGGGTCCGCGGTTTTGGGACCTTTCAGAATTTCTGCGACAACTGAACCCCATGTTTAAACTTGCCTGCCTCCGTCTTGGGTTTTAACGCATTTATGTCTCCCCCCTAAAGCCCCTGGTCCTGAAAGGTTCTCCCCGAGGGCGCCCCCTCCGTCTCCGGTGTTAGATCCCTGAGTCTTTGAAATGGGGGGGACTTTAGATATGAAGACCATCAGGGGGGAAGCGATTTTTTCTTGTGATTGGAGGGGCTTCGGCCCTTTAAGAGAGGGCCCGGGAACCGGAGTCCAATATCCTGAACCGGGCCTGATCCCCGATTCCTTGGCTAAGAAAAGGGGGAGACCTAAGGGGGGGGGGGTATGTCAGGGGCTCCGCTCCTCGGCCGCGGGGGTGGGGGCACCCTGTCGCCCTCCCGGGTGTGTGCGGGTCCGGGGGCGAGTGGCCCGGGGGAGGACGGTTTCCGGACGAGGAATACCGACCCCGTTCCTGTCCCCTCCCCCGCCCCCTGCCCGGGCCGGGCGGCGTGCCGTTCTCTAAAGGGGGGGCGCTGTTCTCGGAGATTTAAAAGGGCGTTCCGTTTAATTGGTAATTGCCCGAGCCTCCTTTTTTAAGGGTTCGCTCCCTGTCATCCCCGCTGGATCTTGTTTCCCTTTTGCCTTAGCTAAAGCGTTCCCCAAGTTATTTTGCCTTTCCCTGTATCGGCCTCTTGCTACGTTTTTGACTCCGAAACCCTTTCCGCCAGCCATGACCTTCCTGATGTCCCCGCCCCGAACCTTTGCCGCCTGCCCCGACCTCCTGCCTGCCACGACTTCGATTCTCAGACTACGACTCTGTACCACGCTGCACCTCGGCTGCCACCGCAAGCAAGTCACGTCAGGGGGGACGACCTGGTAGCCTCCCGCCACAGCAAGTCCATCCCGCTTTGCGGCGGGCTCTGGTGAAAACCGGGGGCTACTTAGAGTCCGTTCCCTGGCGTGACTTAACTACCATCGCTTGCGGTGGTCCAGCGGATCCACTACTCAGCCGTCACACTCATAGACCGCAGACCTAAGGAAGCATGTGATCTGCAGCATGTGGCAGCAAGTAGTGGGGCATAGTTCATCCTAAAATGTGCATACAGCTGAGAAGCAGGGTTAACCTGGGGATCTAGGGCATGCGCCCTGAATTTATGGCATATGCCAGAGATCATCCAGGATAGCAGGAATTTAAATTTTCACACTGGATCTGGGATTGTTTGCAGGCCTGAGAATGGGGTTTGTGTTATTTAATTTAATTAAACAAATTTTGATAATGCAATAAATTTACTTAGCTAGTGTTGTTTACATTATTTTATTGGATAATAAATCACAAACAATGCAAAATCCTGGTAATATATAGCATATATTATGATAGGAAAGTCTGCACTAGAAAGTTAACAACAATAATGTTTTAAACAAAAATTTATCTTTGAAGTCCCAACTAACAAGTTGGGAAACACTGGACACGGAAAAGATGGAAACACTGGAAAGACCTGTGCAGGGGCATAACTAGAATTCATAGGGCCCCATAGCAAAATGAGATGGGGCCCCACCACCTAATGACAATAGACTAAAACTAGCAGCATAAGTAGCAATAATTAAAGATATAAATAATACCACTGTATACCAGGGACCCCAAATAATAGTGCTGGAGAGCAGAAAACCATCAATTACTTGCTCCCTATAAAAAGGAACAATGTTCTTTTAACTGAGTAGGGCTCCCTCAATCTCTGGGCCCATAGCAGTTGCTATGGCTGCTATGGCTATAGTTACACTCATAGAACTGTGACTACAAATTATCTGTCTTCAGGGAATCTGATGAAGTCTTAAATCTTTCTTCTGCCTTGTTACTCATTTACCTGTTTTACTGACCTGATAAATGGCTTTGCATTAATTAATTCTATATCAATACTATATTGCTTTAAGGGTGTTTCCTGATTGTTAAGTACATCTCGGTCTCCAATTAGTATATCATTGCTTGATTCTATGCTATTTGGACATTAAAGGGGTTTTACCACAAAGTAAAATTGACTTGGGAGAGTTGCAAATTAAATAATATTTTCACTATTCAATATTATTAAAAATTCTGTAACAATTTTCTTTTAGCTGATACTTTAGTGATCCATAGTGTACAGCTCGTCTCTAGGGGATACGACCAGTGATGAGGGCACCTCAGTTCAGGCCACATATGCTCAGACATCACCTCTCCTCTCAGGAACCTGCTGTCAGTCTCTTTGCTGCTTAGTAATCACATACACTCACTGCTTAGTGAGTTTTCAACCCCAGGTGCTGTAATTCTACTCCTGTCCTCTATACTCCTTAGTAATTAGTCAAACAGTACAAAAAAAAAATTAAAATAAAATAAAATCTTAATCAGGAATGTACATTGAGAAAAAAAAATACACGTTTGGTTCTTGAATTGATTTGAACAAGAACCTCTATGCTGAAAGGCAGGCGTGCTAACCGCTATTAACATAAACAGAGCATTGTTTGACTAGCGTGAGCACACTGTGGGGAAAGGCATGGTGATTAGAGGTGGGCGAATTTCTCAAAAATTCGATTCGGTGACTTCACCGAATTTTCTGCCAAAATTTGTTTCGGTCCGAATTGCTTCGGGACGAATCACGTTAAAAAACAGCTATTTCCAGGCTGCACAGAGCCTGCAGAGTGCTGTAGAACGTTGTGCCATGCTTAAATATGAAGAGGGAGCTTGGTTTGGTCTTCATACAATGTTGTGTTTTAGTATGGTACGCATAGGACTGCCGCCGCTCTTAGAATTGCTTCACTATAAAATTCCCTGGACACTTAATAGGGCAAAACTGACCAAAAAACCGAGGCGGGAATGTAGCCTGATAAAGTCATGGCAGCGACAGCTGGAAAAAAACAAGCTGATGGCTCAGGTGGCAACATCAGTGACAGAGTGTGGAGGTGACGGCAGCAGCCACAGCAGCATGAGGTCAGACAGTGGCACAGTGACATTTTGGAGGTGGCAAAAACAGGAGTAGGCCACAGAGTGGCACAATGACAGAGAGTGGAGGTGACAGCAGGAGCAACAGCATGAGGTCAGAGAGTGGCACAATGACAGAGTATGGAGGTGGGTGGCAATACCAGTCACTGGTAAAGATGGTGGTAGGCAGATGGAGAAAACTGTCAGCAAAGTGTGGCATCAGGCGGATGGGGCGGCCCATCAGAATAGTGGCTGAGGCAAGTATTTTGAACCAGATCATTTCCCCACTTTTGGGGTGAGGCGTCATAGCTGAGGTATTTCTGACGCCTAAGGCATTGGTGTGGGGCAAATCCTGGCCGATCCACGCCTGATTCATCTTGACAAAGGTCAGTCGTTCCACATTTCCCGTGGACAAGCGGGTTCTCCTTGGGGTAACGATGGCCCCCGCCGTACTGAACACCTGCTCTAATTCCACACTACCGTCCGGGCCGGACAGCTTCTCCACTGCAAACTCGGCAAGTTGCGGCCACACATCCAGTTTGGCTGCCCAGTAGTCCAGCGGGGTGGCAGAGTGCATCTGGACTGAGAGAGAGAGATGAGGGAAAAGAGACACGACTCCCTTCTGCAGAGGTGGTGCAGCCTTGACTGGCTGCAATGGCATGCGTGCCACTGGGCGCTGCTGTTGCTGCGGCGGCTGGATGGACCACCACATCTGAGCCACGTTTCTCCCAGGCCACCGGATGGTGACGCTGCATGTGTTGACGCAGGGCCGTGGTGCCAACATTAGCTTCCTGGCCACGCTTCACTTTCTGCCCACAGATTTTACATATACCCATATTCGGCTCCTCCGGTGTCTTAGCAAACAACTGCCACACCGCCGGTAGCTGATTTTACCGGCACGCTCCGCACTGAGTGACTACTACCGCCACTGCCTCGCTGAGCCGCTGTGCCGCTATTTTCTTGGACCTGTAAAGCGGGTTTTCTACCCCGTGGCCGCTTGGCTCCTGACCTCACACTACTGCTACCCTGCTGACTCACGGCCACACAACCCACTTGCTGGCTGCGCCGCTGTCTGACGCGTAAGCTGACGCCCTCTTCTCCTGACAATGATGAAGCTCTTGCTTCACCCAGCTCCCAAGTGCGGTCGGCTACATCATCATCGATTTGTGTTTCATCGTCACTGCTGTCCTCATCACCGGTCTTGGTATGCAGAGGGGTGACCCTCACAACATGACCTCCCATGCCCCTCCCCCATCTATACTTTGCCGCCTACTGCAAGAAGCAGGGGATATTGGTCCTATTTCTTTGCTGCCAAGTAGCTGCTGACTGCCCTCCTCAAATTGATCATCCTCGCTGTATAGAGGCGCTGAGCCCCGACCACATACTAGATCTCTGGCTGAGGGAACCGGATGGGAAAAGAGGGGTTGAGGACAGGTGAGGGCCGCTGACCCCCTCCCGGGGCCATGCCAACTAAGGGTTGTTTCTGACGTTCCCCCCGACTCTTGGTGGTGTTGTCAGATGTCATTGGGAGGAAGTGGAAGACCTAGGCCACCAATCAAGAGCCAGTGCGTTGCTGAACAACACACGGCGCTAGATGACAGCGGCAGTTGTGGCCTCCCCCGAGTGACCCCTGCTGCGACGTCCCCTTGCTGTGCTGCGGGCCTGGGCCTGCTCCAGGAATGTTTGTGCCACTGCCACTCGCAGGTGAAGAGCCTGCACCTCTCTGTCTGACCCTACTGTTTGTTCTAAAATGTACAGACTCTGTTTAATGAAGATATCTGTATATGATAAATACACTCACTGTATTTGACTCCAAATGAACCCTCTAACAAGCTTGGGTAAATCTTGGATATAAATTGCGCTCCACAAATGGCCAGGAAAAATTTACTTGTATTTGCCCTTTAAAAACATTGGGTATTTTACTGAATATAAAGCTCAAAACAGGCTTAATTTAAACCCTTTTGGATATGAATTATGCTACAGCCAAAATTTCTTCCTTGGTGGTGAAAAACGAAGTTTCTTTTACTGAATGCAACTGCAGAAAAATACTTATTTAACCCTTGGATGTAAATTGCGCAAAAGCAATGTGCTGCCAACAATTACCAGCTTTGTAGCGTGTTAAAACAGCATGTATTTTACAGAACAGAAAAACTCGTAATTAACCTTCAGAAAATGAATTATGCTAAGGCAAAAAATTTTTTCTTTGGCGCTGAAAAAAACGTTTCTTTTATGAATACAAAATGCAGAAAAATACTTTGTTACCCTTGGATGTAAATTGAGCAAAAGAAAAAGTGCTGCCAACAATTACAGCTTTGTAGCGTGTTAAAACGGCGTGTATTTTACGGAAAAACAACAACAGAAAAAACTTGTAATTAACCATGGATATGAATTATGCTACAGCCAAAATTTTCTTCTTTGGCGGTGAAAAAGAACGTTTCTTTTATAAGTACAACTGCAGAAAAATACTTAGTTTACCCTTGGATGTAAATTGCGCAAAAGAAATATGCTGCCCAAAAAATTACCCGCTTTGTAACATGTTAAAACGGCGTATATTTTACGGAAACAACAAAAAGAAAAACTTGTAATTAACTTCGGATATGAATTATGTACAGCCAAAATTTCTTTTTTGGCGGTGAAAAGGAACGTTTTTTTAGTGACCACAAAGCAGGGAAAAATGCTTAATTAACCTCTGGATGTAAATTGCGCAAAAGAAATGAACAATCAAAAATTAAGTGGTATTTGGATTGTAAAAATGCTGTTTCTTTAACTGAATACAACAGGAACAGGCTTAGATAACCCTTGGATATTCAATGTGCTCAAGAACTGAGCAGATAGCATTAAAATGTATATGCAGCTGCATTGGATGCACACTGAACTTCAGTTCCAATTCCCCACAAAATCAGAATTAGAACTTAAGAGAAGCAGTCTCTTAGACAAGCTGTGACACCCCCCAAAAATCGTGTATAAAAGTGAGTTCTTTAGTATGAGATATCATAAACAGCAGCAGCGGCGGCGGCACCTTCCCTACACAGCACAGTGAGAAGAGTGTGAGCTGCCAGCGTCGCGCCCGGACTTATATAGTGCGGTGACGTCACAGAATCCCGCTGGTCTCTGATTGGCTTCATCTCTGCACATGTCATGCAGGCTACGCCTTTCTTCCTCCCAGACTTCTTTGCCCCATGTAACACCATGTGCTCGCAGCCATTTTATCAATCAAAAGCACACTTCATTCACGCGAAGTACCCCAAAGTTCGACTTAGTTCAGAATCGTAGTTTTCCTGAAATTCTAAACGAATTCCACTTCGTTAGAATCAATTCGCCCATCTCTAATGGGGATGCCAAGTCTGCTGGGTCACGTGATATGCGTTTAAAACAAATAACACTCTTTTGAACACACTGAAATATGAAATGACTTCGGTAATACTCCATTAAAAACACACACACACACACACACACACACACATGAACCACTGACAAAGACATGAACAGTCTATAATTTTAAGGGTAGGTTCATTTTAACATTGTGAGATAGAATATCAAAAATAAAATCAAGAAAATATCACATTGTATAAATTATATAAATTTATTTGCATTTTGCAGTGAGAAATAAGTATTTGATTCCCTATCAACCATTACGATTTCTGGCTCCTACAGACCAATTAGATGCTCCTAATCAACTCGTTACCTGCATTAACACATTAATTTAAGACAGCTGTCTTAAATAGTCACTTTTGTAAAAGACTCCTATCCACAATTTCAATTAATCAGTCAGACAAACCTCTACAACATGGGCAAGAACAAAGAGCTTTTTAAGGATGTCAGGGACAGGACCATAGACCTGCACAAAGCTGAAATAGACTATAAAACCAAAAGTAAGACGCTGGGTGAGAAGGAAACAACTGTTGGTGCAATATTAAGAAAAAGGAAGAAATACAAAATGACTGTTAGGTCTCGTTCACACGGCTTATTTGGGCATGGATTGGCGCCGTACTCCGCGCCGGATTTGCGCTTCAGTACGGCGCCAATCCGTCCCTGTCATTATGGTAATCCACTGCTCTCATAGAGAACAGTGGATTCCGTCGCTCCTCCTAGCTCGTCGAATCCGCCGGGCGGGGAGAAACTGACATGCACATTATTTACGGCGCGTACGCGCCGTAAACAATGCATTGTCTATGGGGCCGGGGAGCAGCGCCCCCGCCGCGCTCCGTCCCCGCCCCCATCCCACCCCTTATTCACGGTGGATTTGTGAGCTCAATACGGCTCACAAATCCGTCGGGAATAAGCCGTGTGAACACGGCCTTAAACAACATCGATCTGGGGCACCATGCAAAATCTCACCTCGTGGGGTATCCTTGATCATGAGGAAGGTGAGAGATCAGCCTAGAACTAAACGGGGGGAACTTTTTAATGGTCTCAAGGCAGCTGGGACCACAGTCACCAAGAAAACCATTGGTAACACATTACGCCGTAATGATTTAAAATCCTGCAGTGCCCGCAAGGTCCCCCTGCTCAAGAAGGCACATGTGCAGGGCCATCTGAAGTTTGCCAGTGAACACCTGGATTATTCTGTGAGTGATTGGGAGAAGGTGCTACGGTCAGATGAGACAAAAATTGAGCGCTTTGGCAATAGCTCAACTCGCTGTGTTTGGAGGAAGAGAAATGCTGCCTATGAAACAAAGAACACCATCCCCACCGTCAAGCATGGAGGTGGAAATATTATGTTTTAGTAGTGTTTCTCTGCAAAGTACTCAGGACTACTTCACCGCATCAATGGGAGAATGGATAAAGCCATGTACTGTAAAATCCTGAGTGACAACCTCCTTCCCTCCAGCAGGACATTAAAAATGGGTAGTGATTGGGTCTTTTAGCAAGACAATGACCCAAAACATACAGCCAAGCCAACAAAGGAGTGGCTCAAAAAGAAGCACATTAAAGGGGTTTTGCCATGATCTCATCTCATACCTCCTGCATCCAGCTCCTCAGCTCTGTGTGCTCAGAAGGGGGCATGTGTGATTTGTTTGAATTGCATATCATGTGACCCAGCAGGATGACATCACCATGCCTTTCATCTCTCTAGTCAAAGAAAGGTGTTTTCATGTATAGAACTGTGAGTAGCTACAATGTAGCTCAGAGGTAAAGTTTTTGCCTCAATGCACAAAGGTCCTAGGTTCAAATCCCTGCAGGAACCAAACTTGTGTATTTTTTTCTCTTTATCAAGGCACATACCTGATTGAGATTTATTTATTATAATTTATTTGCAGCGTTTGACAAATAACTAAGGAGCACAGAGAACGGGAGTAAAATGACAGCATCTGGGGGTTGAACACTTAGTAGCTGCTTGAGAGGAGAGGTGATATCTGAGCATGTCTGACCAGGACTGAGGAGCTTTCAGCCCTGGTCCTATCCCCTGGAGATGAGCTGTAAACAATGGATCACTAAAGGAGCAGCTAAAACAAAAACGGTGTAGAATTTTTAATAATGATGAATAGTGAAAATGTTTATTATTTAATTTGCAAGCTTCCCATGTCAATTCTACTTCATGGCAAAACCCCTTTAAGGTCATGGTGTGGCATAGCCAGTCTCCAGACCTTAATCCCATAGAAAATGTATGTAGGGAGTTGAAGCTCCAAGTTGCCAAGTGACAGCCTCAAAATCTTAATGATTTAGAGATGATCTATAAAGAGGAGTGGACCAAAATTCCTCCTGACATGTGCACAAACCTCACCATCAACTACAAAAAACGTCTGACTGCTGTGCTTGCCAACAAGAGTTTTGACAATAAGTATTAAGTCTTGTTTGCCAGAGAGGTCAAATACTTATTTCTCACTGCAAAATGTAAATAAATTTATATAATTTATACAATGTTATTTTCTGGATTTTATGTTGGATATTCTATCTCTCATTGTTGAACCTACCCTTAAAATTATAGACTGTTCATGTCTTTGTCAGTGAGCAAACTTACACAATCAGCAAGGGATCAAGTAATTATTTATTTCACTGTATATACATATATATTGTGTTAAATGCTTGTAGAATAAACTTAGCTGTGTAATTATACTCTTTCATAGGAGATTTGCTACTGTTGAATCTTGGTCTTGTTACGGGGAGGAGGAGGGTTTGCATTTTGCCTTGTCACTGTCCCTCAGCCCACCAGTTGACACACTCACACTTGGATGGATTAGCTACATATCCACAGTCTCTCCTGTGCTCATCGGCTGGTCTTCTTCCAGCTATGATGAGACTTTGATATGCTTAAGGAGGTTTTCTCACTAAAATGTAGGGAAAGGTGAATGAAGACTATTACTAAATATACTGCTTTCTTGATTTTGCTTTGATCAGGAGATAAAGAAGATTTTATCTCCTCTTCAGGATCACAAGTTTCTCTGCTTATCGGCCACCTCTTCCTGCTCTCTCTTATCTCTCATTGCTGCAAGCTGCCATCAGTCAATCAGTCCATCCATGGTGAATAATTCCATGCAGACTTTGTTCACTTAACTAAATGAGAGGCTTTCCCTCTTTAGAGCTCTGTAGCATTGTATAGTACAATTTATACACTGAAAAGCAAAAGGGTAACAATGTTTTGAACTTTTAACTTCCAGGTATAAATCCAACTTTGAATTTCAACACTGCCTGAATCCTTCTGAGCATGCTCTCGATCAGATTCAAGCATGCCTCAACCAAAATCTTATGCTAGGTCTTTTGCACATGTATCCAATGTTGGTGCATACTGTCCAACTCACTTAGGTACGAATACAGCTTTTCTTCAACTCTACCCATAAGTGTTTGATTGGGTTAAGGTCTGGACACTGTGTGAGCCTTTTCAGCAACTCTCCTTCATTGTCATTGAACTATTTAATTGTCAATCTCAATGTATGCGTCGGGTCATTGTCCTGCTGGAACACTATGTTGTCCTTTTCATACCCATAGTACTCGAGTGTACATCATTGAGATCACCATCAATCCTTGTCAAGTAGCCAACTCCTTTGGTTGTAAAACAACCCCATATCATCAGACTGCCTCCGCTGAACTTGACAGTTCCTTCAATTTCTCTATATATTAGCCCCCTTTTTCCTTGATTTTTCCAGACCCATTTGCACCCATTGTCTATTGAACTTCATCTCATCTCTCCAACTCACCTGTTTCCAATTTTCTCTTGTCCAGTTTGTGCAAACTCAACCGAGACTTCTTATAATGATATTGAACTCATGGCTTTTTCACCTTTTTTCGGGGCCACAATTCTAGACTTGTGTTATAGGCATTGTACAGTGCTTGCATGGATGCCTGTGATCTTACTATTACGAAGCATAAGAGCCATCTCCAATGCCGGGTTTGTTGCACCAGAACTGATAGACCTAGAGATGAGCCAACTTATTGACTCAAACTCTTGGCTTTTGAATTTTGTATTATTCGAATTGTCATGGCATGCCCATGATGCAGTTTGTCAATTTTCTTGGCCGAGAGACCACTAGCGATGATCTGGTTGATACCATTTCTCTTGTCTTAGGGAATCAGCCTAATAACACACTGAGCTGTTGGGGAATGTGAGAACAGGTTGTAATTTGTAGTATACAAGAAAAAAAAATTGTTCCACCCCCCAAAAACAAAACAGTAGCAATGCAGTTACATGACAAAAATCTGCATAACTAAGCATATGCTAAATAGTTACAGGTCAAATTTGTGTATGAGTTAGCCAAGAAGATTGTCTATAAAATTATGGTAGTCTTACGTTCAAAGCTGCAGTGGATAGTGAGATATGGAGCCTGAAAGTCAAACGTTCAGAACATTGTTACTCTTTTGTTTGTCAGTATAAATCTCCTACAGTCATGTCAGTCTAACAGGAATAGTTAGGAACTGCAGATCACTGCTATAGACCCACCCATAGCCCAATGGTGCATCTCATGGTTCTGCACTGAGTCTACTTGCACCATCAGCAGGCCCCTCAAGCTCTCCACATGGTCAATCCATACACTACATGCCATTTTCCCAAACCTAACCTCTCATGGCCTCTCTGCATCTCCTGTCAGTGTTATGGTGCAGTGCTGAGTACCTCAAGGATGGCCAATAAATCAGTGTCAGACTTTACATAGACTTGCACTGAAGCTTGGTCCTTTCTCTTGCACAATTGCAGCTAGCATCCGGGTGCCAAGCAGCACTTACAGGCAGTGGCACCAACAGGACAGTATTCCTAGTACTTCTGCGAGGGGCCCCATATTTTTTTTAAAGTGCCCACTGATATAGTGCAAAATAGAAACTGACAGTGGGCAAAGGGCTCAAATGTCTCAGCTGTACAGAGCCCTGAAATAACTATGGTAGCCCTGCTCGCAAGGAATGACAGCACTGCTGATTACAGCGTCCATCACCTTTTGACAACATGTCCACATGTAAATCTGGGGCAAGACAAAACCAAAAATTACAATTTAAAGAGGAACACATGCAACTTTATAAAAAGACAGAATATAAAGGTTTCCCACTACACAAACTATTTTTATTTTTAGATCTGTTAAGGCTTGTCCCCACAGCACAGGTTTTGTGTTGGTTTTACAGATGGTTTTCGGATTTGAAAGCCATCTGTAAACCGACTGTCAACCTTTAACATTGACATTAATAGAAAATCCGTGCAGCAGTCCCCACTGCACGGATTTTCCGCCGGACGTTTTTTTACGACGCTGGCGTTCCAAAAAACTTAGAACATGTTCATTCTTCCGCCTGGTTTTTGGGCGGAACATG
Source organism: Phyllomedusa bahiana (assembly GCA_025379985.1). Taxonomy (NCBI): domain Eukaryota; kingdom Metazoa; phylum Chordata; class Amphibia; order Anura; family Hylidae; genus Phyllomedusa; species Phyllomedusa bahiana. Next base: position 60,549 of record JAODAL010007400.1, read on the forward strand.
AACATGTGGGTGCGAAGGGGGAGGGCTTGAATCTACAAACTGTGGACAAAAGCCGCCCCCCTGTGTTACAAAAAAAAGACCAAATACCGGTCAGGATTTCTCGACCGGTATTTGGTCTTTGCCGTGTAAACGCACCCTTATAAGGGTTTATCTAAATGCACAAGATTTGTTGCAGAAATTTCCGTCACTGCAAAGCTATCCCATACATATTCTTTTTGCAGCATGTGCATGAATTTATATACTGTTGCAGAAATTTCTGCAGCAAATCTGGTTCTTGTGAACGTACCTATATTTTGCTTGTCAAGAGCTTCCTGGCTGTTAATGTAGTATGTTTTGAATTATTGAACTGGTGGAATAATTTGAATACAGATTGATTTAACACTGCACAATAATGTTATTTGAACACTATGGACGACAAGCATGACATTTGGCGTGCGAACGTCAAATTTCATGCGCATAATACTGGCACAGAATGCGCCTGATCTATGAACCTCTGCAGCAGGTCATAAATCAGGCGCATTCTAGCGGTTGCACGACAGTTCTGTTTCAGGTATACCACTGTCAAAGTGGTGTACCTGTTCCGGCTGTAATGCGCCTAGAAGTGCAGTAGGGAAGTGCTACAAATATGTAACATCCGTACGTTCTAGTGCGCTCCACCACCCCGCACGCCTCCCAAGATCAGTTGCATTACAAAGCACCCACAGGCACTACGTAATGCGCCTGATAATGGTGTGCGAGACATATAAACATGTAGCGAACGGGATATCGGGCTGAAAAGACGCCAGATATCTGGCGCAGCCCTGTTCACACATGTCGCCCTAGGTGATGCTATCATTTGGATACTTTATGCCGAGTTTATTTGAGCACTATATTTTATGTGAACAAAAAACACATTTGCCATTGGCAAGCTTTAACTCTTTGCCTTCAACAAAAAAATGAAGCACGTATAAAATATAACCTGAAATCAAAAGATAAAAAAAATAGCTTAACCAATTATTTAAAATTACAGCTCAATATCTTTATGATAACTGTTTCTTGTTTGACCAAACCGGCCTTGAGGATCTATGTCAGATGAGATAAGTAATTAACATTTATGAAATGTACCTAACCAAAAAAAAAAAGCTTGATAGCTACTGTATATCCCAAAAAAAGGAATGACCTTGATAGGCTTACACAGACAGAAGGCAAAGCACTGTATAGTCACCCACTATGTTCAAACATATATATCAAGTCGCCACAGTAGCAGGGATTTATGCTTCACTATATGGAGCAGTACCTGTATTTTTCAGTATTATTAATAACAATTGTACGTCGGGTATAACAAACGTATTGCCTGAAGCGCCGACCTCGCTGACATCGAGTGCGGATCCCTCTATGATCACAGCAGGCTAGGTGGTACTGGAGGCCACGCCAGGAAGCGGAGTCTTAAGGGGCGCCTGTCATGCACCGATAGCGGGGCGCCGCTAAGCGGATGGACTTTGCTGACGAGGTCCCCCAGGACGCTAGCCTGACGTGCTACTTACCTGCAGTGACATGCCGAGGTGCAATACAGGAACACAGCGGTGTGTAATACAGGAGCAACAGGAAACATGTGCAGCAGATACAGGAGGAATAAACGAACACATATCAGAATCCAGCAGGAATAAAAGAACAGAGGTCAACATCAGACATGCAGTACTGGACAAGGACGACACGATACAGACTGGTCAGATACAGCAGACACGACGGACTGATGGTGCAGGAGCTCAGGTGGGAAGCAGTAACTGTACCAGCAACTCAGGGGTTAAAATCCCCCACAGCAGACCTGAGATGCTGCCGAGGACTCCAAAGATTGACCTCAGCAAGAGGCTCAAAACAGCAAACAATGGACTGACCCAAGCAAAGGCAGGAACTTCATCTTATCGCTAGAGGTCAGAGTGAAGAGTAAGGTGCACAGGACAGGAAACTAATAA